>CM077193.1:45349697-45517197 GCA_039654625.1 Rhinogobio ventralis
TCTTATCGTTAAAGCAGTGCATATTTATATGAATAATCATTAGAAGCGTATTGTTCAGCAAAAACAGCCTGTATTTGAACAAAATTCCAGAATCGGCAGCAAGCTGACTATCTATAGACAGCCTAGTGCGGTGGAAGTAAATTGTCAATAAATGGGACACTAAATATCATTTAATAAGATAATAAGATTTTCCCAATAAATAGGTAAGAATAAACCTGGCGTCTTCCATGATTCCAGTTCTTTCCGAAAACAAAGCACTTGAATGCAACAAGCTCATAATTACAAGTTGGAAGTTGGACATTTTCAAGCATAAAGGCCACCCAAAAAGAAAATTGTTTCTTTTATATATATATATATATATATATATATATATATATATATATATATATATAAATTGGATGACTAGTAATTTCCTACAACTTAATTCTGAAAAAAAAAACAGAATTTCTTTATTTCTAATAAATTATTGGACAAAAAACCTCTGCATGTAGTAACCTAGAATACTGTCTAACACTTGATGGCTGCTCTGTCAAGTCCTCGTCGTCAGTTAGGAACCTGGGTGTGCTCTTTGATACCAATCTCTCATTTGAAAGCCACGTTTCTAGCATCTGTAAAACTGCATTCTACCATCTTAAAAATATATCTAAATTACGGCATATGCTTTCAATGCAAAATGCTGAACAGTTAGTTCATGCGTTCATGACCTCAAGGCTAGATTATTGTAATGCTCTACTGGGTGGTTGCCCTGCTCACTTAATAAATAAACTGCAGCTGGTCCAAAACGCAGCAGCTCGAGTTCTTACAAGAACCAGGAAGTATGACCATATTAGCCCGGTTCTGTCGAAACTGCATTGGCTCCCTATGTAACATTGTATACATTTTTAAATCTTGCTAATTACTTACAAATCACTAAATGGTTTAGCTCCCCAGTACTTGAGCGAGCTCTTAATGCATTATACTCCATCACGTCTATTGCGGTCTTAAAACTCTGGCCAGTTGACAATACCTAGAATATCAAAATCAACTGCAGGCGGTCAATCCTTTTCCTATTTAGCACCTAAACTCTGGAACAGCCTTCCTAGCATTGTTCGGGAAGCAGACATACTCTGTCAGTTTAAATCTAGACTAAAAACACATCTCTTTACTATGGCATACATATAGAACATTATCAGTTTCTATTATTTAAATCAGTTAAATGATTGTTAGGCTGCATTAACTAGGTCAGCCGGAACCGAGAACACTTCCCATAACACCTGATGTACTCGTTACATCATAAAAAGAATGGCATCTACGCTAATGTTAGTCTCTCTGTTTATCCCGAGGTTTACTGCAGTCAGCCGGATCCAGATCAGATGGTGGACCTGCGCCTAGACACGACCAACGCATCCCTGAAGTGTCAGCAGAGACTGTGTCAACTAGACTCTCCCCCGTGAAGGCCTCCTTCCCTTCCCCTCTGTGCAGATAAAAACACATATGCACACATACGTATTCAAATACGTTTGCCTATATGCTGAACACGTCATGTTTGCGTACATGCCGTCACCGTTTTCACGGATTAGACTTTTTAGGGGTTTGCGCGGGGATGATGATGGTAGTTTCAAAACCTATTTCAAACCTATTTCATGGAACGCATTGGGGGTTTTCTGTTTTAATTGAAGATGGTGTTGTTTAAATGGCACCAAATGAAATAACTAATCAGTTTTTACAACAGAAATGAATCAAAAACTTTTCTTCAAAATTAAAATTAATTTCCTATTATCATTGTGAAGCTGCTTTGAAGCAATCTGTGTTGCAAAAAGCGCTATATATATATGAAGGTGACTTGACTTGAATGAGAAGAAAAAATTCGAAAACTGTTGTTTAGGATGGTGTCTTTGTGGTGTTTGTTGCTATAGTATTTTGTGAAATTAAAACTAAAAAGGAGCCTTTAGCACTGTTTTACCATACCTTTATTTTCCAGAACATGCATTTCTCTTCTTTGCACATGTTTGGCCTCACCATACAAACATATGTATATGATAGATAAAAAAATAAAAATAAAAAATGTTTTTAGACAATAGCAGATCATTGGAAAATCCGATCAGATGACAAATAAATATTCATGATGATATTGTCTGTACTTCTTATAGTGTGTTTTTGCAATTTTTGTTTCTATAGTGCCAGAAAAATCCAACTAAATCTGATATGTTTTTTGTTGTTGTGGAAAGGGAAGTAACAGAGAAATAGAACTAAATGCTGGCAAATATGGTAATATAAAGTAGTTGGTCCCACTTTATATTAGGTGACCTTAACTACTATGTACTTACATTAAAAAAAAAAGTACAATGTACTTTGTGTTCATATTGTATTGCGAAACACTTTTGCTGATATTGAGGTGGATATGGGTAAAGTTAGGGACAGGTGTGGTGGGATGGGTAAGTTTAAGGTTAGGGTTAGGTGTAAGGAAAGTGTCATCTGTGTAATTATAAGTGTAACTACAGAAATTAATTACAGACTTAATTACATGCAGGTAATTTTTAAAATGTAACTACAGTGTAAAAACATGTATGTACACAATAAATGCATCGTATCAAATGATTAATTTAAATGTTATTACATAGTAGTTAAGGCCACCTAATATAAAGTGGGTCCAAGTAGTTTTCAGCTTTGCTGTTGACATGCTAAACCAGAATACAGTGTGTCCTCAGGGCTGCTCATCCTCTTCTCTCTTGAGTGTTTGGTGGCGTACAGTACAGTAGCGTAAGTCAGTTACCTGTTCTAAAAGAAAAAGCAGATTTCCATGTTGTTTATCATATCGCTCATTATAGATTCATTAACAGTGGCTTTAATCTGTTTTTAATCACCTGGTTTATTGACACATCATCATTATTATCCTCATCAGTAGTCTGCATTTGTTGAGATTTTCTCCCTGTTTTTAAAAAGAGATATATAACAGTTTGAGATTTCATGTTTAAAAGAGAGACTTATCATCGCTGACACAAGGCCTAAAAAGAATCTACTTTTCGAAAAGAATTTACTTTTTCGATTAAGTAAATAATAATAAAACAAAATTTCACTTCTGTTACACTACTGATCAGGCAATTCATACAATATTCTGAAACAATATTAATATAAATTAAGCTCTTTACAGATAAATTAATCAAAATGCTTACCATTTTTCCACAAGCAACAAAGCAGAATATTGATGGTAACACTTATTGCCAGTATTGCTGCAAGTCCGATTTGAATTAATTGTCTTTTCTGGCTCTCATCTGAGTCTAAAGCGTGAGACGAAAAATAATTTTATTTGGTTTTATATTTTTGTACGCTTAAAATTATTTAGGCCTGTTTCCTCAAAAGTACAAACTCTTACAAAACTCTTGACTATAAAAACCTGACATTTCCAAATATAAATACCGTAATCAAATGTTCAAACTTACCATCATTCAGTTTAGAAACATTTCCAAATAAAGCCTCCCCACATGTGGCCAGTGCACAGTTGTAAATCCCAACATCTGAGGAACTGAATGTTTTCTTTGGGAGGTTGTACACGCAGGTCGGTGAAAGACAGCCAGCTTCAGATCTCCCCACACACTGATCACTTGTGTTTCCATTAATATAATCCTCTAATAACCAGGCGAGTACCATTTCCAAAGTTAATGATATTAGAGAAAGATGTTGCACAGTAGTATGTGGCTGAATCTGACTGTACGGTGTTCATGATCTTCAGAATAAAACTTTCAGTTTTTCTTGAAAAGGAGCTGAAGGGCTCTACCTGCGCTTCGTCCTTCCACCCCTTTGGCTCAGATGGGCTCCTCCTTACTTCCAGCTTCGTCTTGGTCCCCAGTCTCTCCGCCTTCATCTTAGTCCTCCGGTTGCTCATTGCTGTGGCTCTGCCCTGCCCTCCAGGACCTTCTGTGTCCACTAGTCCCTTCTCTTCATCAGCTTCGCCTGGGTCTCCACAGCCAGCTGCTCCATCTTGGTCAGTTGTCCCCCTGGTTCCAGCTGTCAAGCCTTCACCATTGCTCCCCCCTCCCTCGTCTCATCCCGTCTTTTGTCTCCGCCCTGGCCATGCCAGTCCAGTGTTCCTGCTCGTGCCTCCCACCTAAGCCCCTCTCCTCTTTTGGAGACGCACCTTCTTGATGGGGAGGGGGGTGGGTTGTTGTAATGTATGGAATTATGTGTGTTCTTTGTTTAAATGGGTTTTCACTAGTTTAGTTCCGTTTCCTGTGTTTTCAGTTAGTTTCCTTGGTTATTTATTGTCTGATTATTGTTTGCACCTGATGTTCATTTGGTTAATTAGTTTTGACTGTGTATTTAAACCCTGTTCTTTCTAGTCTTGTCATGTGTACAGTGGTTGTTCTGTTTCTAGTGTTCTGAGTATTTTGAGTTCTGTTAAATACACCCTGCTAATAGAATAGATCCGTTCCCTCACCTTTATTGCAACCGTCCATGACAGCAGGGCTAATAGATTGATTTGGGTCACATGTATATTAAATAGCACTGCAACTTTTGACATAGAATATCCCTGTCCATGGTGCTGAAACTAAACAACTCATATAATATTTTGATGCACCATAATTAGTTTTCTACAGCAAATAAATTAAATATGATATAATAATATTATACAGCAGAGCACATATTATCATCTTTGATTAGCTACCATGAATGGAATGAATGTTGATATTGTCTTTATCTTCATTCTGCAGTAGAACTAATCAATAAAATACATGATAAAATAAATAATTTGTGTAGTTTTCAAATATATTTTATATTTTATCCATTTAGTCTATCGTTTTAATCTATTTTATTACTTAACTATTGGTGAACAAGGCCTAGTCTTGCAAGTATGTAATCTTTTTCAATGTTAATGTACTTTTTAAAATACCTGTAACATGATAAACATGTTAGAATGTCCTATCACAGTTCATGCAGAGACAACTTTAAGCTAAATATTACAAAGTTAATTTCAAACTGTGGCTCTGTCAAAACAATTTTTTTATTTTTTTTTGAGAATTATGACACAGCAACTCTGGCTTAACCGATGGTGTGAGTTTGAGGCGGGACTTCCTGTTAATCTCAACAATAGAAGCTGTCTGACAGCTATTTTTGCAGTCCCATTTGAGAGTTACATACTGTACTTCATCTTTTTAAAACAACCCTTTACGCACATGCATTTTTCATACATGCACACTTTCTAATTCATGCCTATTTTTGGTCTGCCATAGGCAGACAGATCAAGACAAGAACATGTTTGCTCTTAACTGTTATTAACACAAACAATAAGCTGATAAGCATCAGAAAGGTGAGATTTTAAGGTGTTCATATTAGTAGGTTAAACTGTACTACTGGGAGCTGTAAAGCTTTGTCATGCAGTGCCCCATGAGAACAAATGTAACACCTGAAATCAAGTCTTTGTAGTAGACTCTTTCACATGTGGTAGCGATAAATAGACTAAGCAACTAAGCAAATGCATGTGACTGTTTTTGACACCTTTTTTTTTTAAGCAACATCAGGTACTGTGGAAACTTTTTGACCACCAAGACTGAGCTCTAGTAAAGGCTGCCTGCTTGATCTTTCCATTCTGTTTTTTTTTTTAACTTTCATGCACTGACCACAAACGCAACGCTGACACAGGCAGTCTGCACTGTGAACTCATAGTTGAGGTTGCTGATCTGTCTGATCTGTTTTCCACTGTAATGCTAAATAACACATGCAATTAAAAAATAACAATAATAGTCAAATAAAATACAGCACATCCTTATTGCATTTGTCAGATATGTATATCGTCTTACTTAAAAATGTAACTTTTAGTGGTGTGATAAAACAAAATATTATAATGTATATTTAATTTTGTGTTACTACATAAAGCAGAACCTAGAACTTATTGAAATTAGCAAAAACTTATCAAGCCCTTACAATTAATTTCATATCTGTTGTGTAATATTCTAACTTGCAGTGTTGTTTTGTTCTTCTTGCTCAGTTCTTCCTGTTTTCAGCAGCAGGGGGAGCCGAATAAGGTAAGGTAAGAAAGCAGTACTGAAACATGGTAAATGTTTAAAGGTACAATATGGTGCTTCTCAAACGGAAGGCTGCATCCTAGTGAGGTTGTGTTCCTCCTAGTCCAGTGCTTCTGAGGCTTCTAGGCAAAAGTCCTCCTCCGCATTAAACGCTAGAATGAAATGGTTCCTGCCCCCACGGTCACGGCATGAAAATACTATTAAAACTTAATTTTGGAAAAATCCTTTGTATTAAAAATCTTAATATAACTTGCTTTCTAATAATGCAATGCAGTGAATGACAATCGTATGTGCTCTCCCAGTGGTTTACATTATTGGCAGTTTAGTGTTAAAGGGATAGTTCACCCAAAAAGAAAAATTCTGTTCTCGTTTAGTCACCCTCAAGTTGTTTCAAACCTGTATAAATGTATTTGTTCTACTGAACACAAAGGGAGATATTTGGAAAAATGTTTGTAACCAAGCAGATCTCGGCAGCCATTGACTACCATAGTGGGGGGTGGGGGAATCTATTCATACAGGTTTGGAACAACTGAGTGAGTAAATGATGACAGAATTTTCCTTTTTGGGTGAACTATCCCTTTAAGTAAATTTACACCAAAACGCCTCGGTTACGTATGTAACCCTCGTTCCCTGAAGGAAGGGAACGGAGACGTTACGTCAGTTACTGACGGAATGGGGGTTTCGCCTAGAAGCCAATCGCCTTTGAGCTCTACAAAACGAGCCAATGGCATGAAAATGCCATGGGTCTGCGGAATTTGCATGCCGCAACCCCGCCCCACGGCGTGGGTATAAAGGGCGTTGCGTGGCAATCTCGCATTATGTTTACCTGCTGAAGAGCCGAGGCATGAGCGCCCGGCCAGTTCCAGCGGTACAGCGGTCATGGCAGGGGGACGTAACGTCTCCGTTCCCTTCCTTCAGGGAACGAGGGTTACATACGTAACCGAGACGTTCCCTTTCAGTCAGTACACTACGAGTTACGTCAGTTACTGACGGAATGGGGGTCCCAATACAATCTTGCCATGACGGCTGTCTTCCAGCGTCCTGCGCTGACCCGGGCTCCCTGCCGTGAGTGTGGCACGAACGAGGGGCTAGGCTCAACGCTACCACGGTACACTGGGAAGCATATCCCACGTGGAGAATGCAACACAATGCCAACCCAAAGAGGGGGAATTGAAGAATACACCTATGACCCGAAGGAGCTGCATAGGGAACACGCTGGGGTATCCAGCCGAAGGTGGAATATTTCAACCCCAGGCATGGCAAGGTGTCTTGCCAAGGGAAGACACGAGCTACAAGAGACTTACCGTGGAAATACACATGTGGGGGTTACCCAGCGGGGGAACCATGCACACGGAGGCACCTAGCCGAACACGAGGGGTGGCCTGAAAAGGGCACTCGCTCTGGTGACGACACCGGCAGTGCTGGAGGAGCTCAGGGCTTACTGGGGAAGCTCACCTGAGAGGAATAGCGCACGCATCCAGTCCGCGGAGTGGAATGGCGCAGCAAGCGAAGACACCTGAGCCTGTCCGGTTACTGGCCAGTAGGGGCGAGTACACGAGAGGATACAGGCTCCACTCGGAGATTATAAAATCTTGCGAATGTGTTGGGTGTCACCCAGCCTGCAGCTCTACAAACGTCTGTTAGCGAGGCGCCATGCGCTAGAGCCCAAGAGGAGGCAACACTCCTGGTGGAGTGTGCTCTTACCCCGAGGGGGCATGGCATGCCCTGGACTTGATATGCCAGGACAATGGCGTCCACTATCCAGTGGGACAACCTCTGCTTGGAGAGAGCCTTCCCTTTCTGCTGCCCTCCGTAACAGACAAAGAGCTGGTCTGAGGTCCTGAAACACTGCGTCCGGTCTACGTAAGCGCGAAGGGCGCGTACTGGACAGAGCAGTGCCAAGGCTGGGTCTGCCTCCTCCAAGGGCAGCGCTTGCAGGTTCACCACCTGGTCCCTGAAGGGAGTGGTGGGAACCTTGGGCACGTATCCAGGCCGGGGTCTCAGGATGACGTGAGAATTGGCCGGCCCGAATTCCAGGCACGCTTCGTCAACCGAAAATGCCTGCAGGTCCCCTACCCTCTTGATGGAGGCCAAAGCAGTCAGGAGCGCCACTTTCAATGAAAGGAACTTCAGCTCGACTGACTGCAATGGCTCAAAGGGAGCCTTTTGCAGGGCAGCTAAGACCACTGCTAGGTCCCAAGAGGGTACCTGAGGTGGGCGAGGAGGATTTAACCTCCTCGCACCTCTGAGGAACCTACTGACCAGGTCGTGCTGTCCAACCGTTTTAGAATCCACCAGGTCATGATGAGCTGAAATAGCAGCCACATAGACCTTCAGGGTGGAGGGAGACAGCCTTCGCTCCAACCCTTCCTGGAGGAAGGAGAGCACGGACCCGATCGAGCATCTTCTGGGGTCCTCTCGCCGAGAGGAGCACCAGGTGACGAAGAGGTTCCACTTCAACGCATAGGCCTGTCTGGTAGACAGGGCTCTAGCGGAAGTGATGGTAGCCGCCACCTGAGGTGGCAGGGTACCTGCCGCGTCCCGTCCAGGTTCCACACGTGGAGGTTCCACAGGTCGGGACGCGGGTGCCATATGGTGCCCCGTCTCTGAGACAGGAGGTCCTGTCTCTGAGACAGGAGGTCCTGTCTCAGAGGGATCGACCAGGGAGGTGCTGTCGCAAGGAGTACAAGTTCTGAGAACCAGGTCCGGCCGGGCCAATATGGGGCGACCAAAAGGACCTGCTCCCTGTCCTCCCTGATCTTGCACAGAACCTGTGCGAGAAGGCTCACTGGGGGAAACGCATATTTGCGTGGGCCCCGCGGCCAGCTGTGCGCTAGTGCATCCGTGCCGAGGGTCCCCTCGGTCAGGGAATAGTACCAGCGGCAATGGGAAGAGTCGCGGGAGGCAAACAGATCTATCTGTGCGTCGCCAAACTGTTCCCAAATCAGCTGAACCGTCTGGGGATGGAGTCTCCATTCCCCCGGGAGCGGCTGGAACCGCGACAGCTCGTCGGCTGCGCAGTTCAGGTCTCCCGGGATGTGAACGGCACGAAGCGACCTCAGATGCTTCTGACTCCATAGGAGGAGATGGCGGGCAAGTTGCGACATCCGGCGGGAGCGTAGACCACCTTGTCGGTTGATGTACGCTACTGTCGCCGTGCTGTCTGAACGGACCAGAACGTGTTTGTCCTTGAGCAGGGCTCGAAAGCGGTGCAGGGCAAGACGTACGGCCAGCAACTCGAGGCAATTGACATGCCATAGGCGCTGGGGTCCTATCCAGGAGCCCGCGGCAGCATGTCCCTTGCACATGGCGCCCCAGCCCGTGGAAGAGGCATCTGTTGTGACAACAACATGCCTGGAAACTCGTTCTAGGGGAACACCTGCCCGTAGAAAGCTGAGGTTCGACCACGGGGTGAAGGTCTGACGACAGGCTCGGGTCACTGGGACCTGGAGGGTGCCGTGTTGCCATGCCCATCTCGGGACTCGATCGCAGAGCCAGTGCTGAAGCGGTCTCATATGGAGCAGACCAAGCGGGGTCACCGCGGCTGCTGACGCCATATGCCCCAGGAGCCTCTGAAAAAGTTTCAGTGGAACCGCACTCTTGCCCTCGAACTGGCGAAGGCAAGTCAGCAGAGACTGCGCGCGCTCGCTCGTAAGCTGCGCGAACATGGCGACCGAGTCGATTTCCATACCGAGAAAAGAGATCCTCTGCGCTGGGGAGAGTTTGCTCTTTTCCCAGTTGACCCGAAGGCCCAGACGGGCGAGGTGCTGAAGCACCAGATCCCTGTGTTCGCAGACCTGATCCCGAGAGTGGCCTAGAATCAGCCAGTCGTCGAGATAGTTCAGGATGCGAACCCCGTGTTGCCTGAGCTGCACAAGGGCTGCCTCGACAATCTTCGTAAAGACGCGAGGGGACAGGGCTAGCCCGAAGGGGAGAACCGTGTACTGATATGCCTGCCCCTCGAAGGCAAACCGTAGAAACGGTCTGTGTCGAGGAAGAATGGAGACATGAAAGTACGCGTCCTTCAGGTCGATCGCTGCAAACCAATCCGAGGGACGAACGCACTCGAAAATGCGTTTGGCTGTCAACATCTTGAATGGAAGCCTGTGCAGGGTTCGGTTCAAGACGCGCAGGTCCAGGATTGGCCGTAACCCACCGGTTTTCTTGGGTACAATGAAGTAAGGGCTGTAGAAGCCGGACTTCATCTCGGCTGGAGGGACGATCTCGATCGCACCCTTCGCCAGTAGGGTGTCGACCTCCGCACGCATGACAGGGGCATTGCCACCCACCACGGTGTAGCGGACTCCCCGAAAGCGGGGAGGAGACCGAGCGAACTGAATCGCATAGCCGAACCGGATGGTGCGAGCGAGCCAACTGGACAGGTTGGGAAGCGCTAGCCAGGCTCCCAAGAACTGAACCAGCGGGGTCATGCGAACCACCGGCGTACCCCCGATGGGGCAGCGAGGCGGAATGACCGGCCCAGACAAGGGAGGCATGGGAGCGTCCCGGGGTGTGGGCGGGGTCGAATTCCGCGCCCTGACAGAGGAGACCAGGGAAGGACCAGCGTTCCACGGGGGTCTCGTCTGCCAGGGGGCTGGCGACAGAGGGGGCCGAGAGCGGCGAGGCCATGGGGCGTTGCGCACTGCCAGCCGCGCCCTCTTGAGGCTCGGAGGTGAGAATGTCAGTTCTTTCCTTAACCATTGATAGGGTACCGCCGGCCGTGAGGCCAGCGGCGGAAGGGGAAAACAAAAGATTCTCCCCCGGCCCTCCACCGGGGGAAGGAGTGGTCCTGCCACCATCTCCTGGGAAAGAACCGAGGTCACCTCCGAGCCGCCCGCCTTTCTGCGACGTCCTCCACGCCTCGGCCCGGGTGAAGGCTGCTGCTGGGGCCGGGCAGGAGGGGCGGGAGTCGCAGGGGGGCGGCCTCGGCGGGGAGCAGACTGAGGCATCTGAGCCGGCGGCTGGGTGGAGGCAGCAGCTGGGCGCCGGGGCAGAATGTGTTTAATTGCCTCAGTCTGCTTCTGAGCGGTCGAGAACTGTTGGGCGAAGTCCTCGACCGCCCCGCCGAATAGCCCATCCTGGGAAATGGGAGAATTGAGGAAACGTGTCCGCTCAGATTCTCTCATATCAGCCAGGTTGAGCCATAGATGTCGCTCCTGGACCACCGAAGTGGACATCACCTGACCAAGAGAGCGAGCGGTCACCTTCGTCGCTCGTAGAGCGAGGTCGGTGGCCGTCCGCAACTCCTGCATTAATGCAGGGTCAGCATTGCCCTCGTGCATGTCCATGAGCACCTTGGCCTGATAGACCTGTAGGGTGGCCATGGCATGCAGGGCGGACGCGGCATGGCCCGCAGCTCTGTAGGTCTTCGCCGTCAACGTGGACGTGAATCTACAGGCTTTGGACGGGTGCTTTGGGTCACCGCGCCATGTCGAAGCACTCTGAGGACACAGTTGCATCGCAACAGAGCGCTCAACAGGGGGAACCCCAGTGTACCCTTTCACCGCGCCGCCATCGAGGGCAGTGAAGGCGGAAGTGGTTGCCGAGCGATCGCGAAAAGTCAGGGGAGACTTCCACGATTTCGACACCTCTTCATGCACTTCCGGGAAGAAAGGCACTGGGGGCTGACGGGCGCCTTCGGCACGGGCCGCCCCCAGATACCAATCATCTAGCCGGGAACGCTCGGGACATGGCGGAGGTTTCCACACAAGCCCAATCGTCTCGGCCGCCCGGGCAAGCATGGCTGTGAATTCCGGATCGGACTCGGGCAATGCTGGGACTCCCGAAGGAGGCAACATAGCCGAATCGTCATCTCCGGAGGAGTCCAGCCCACCTTGTGATGCGGCGATCGACATAGCATCCTCCGCGGGTGCACCAAATGAAACGCAGGGCCCCGAACGGGAAGCCCCGGCGCCCTCATCAGGCAACACCACGGGTTGCAGTGTGCAGGAGGGGGGTGTGGCCCGAGGAGGATTCGTCGGGTTGTTCCACACCGTAACCCTCAGATCACCCTGACCACCAGCCAAAGTACCCCCTCCAGTGGAGGAAGTAGATTGGGGTGTGGTAGAGGGGACTCTCCCCCCATTACGGAGATCATGGAGTCTCGATCGCAACACTGAGATGGTCATGTTCCCGCAGTGAGAACATGACTCATCCATGAACGCGCGTTCAGCGTGCACGAGGCCCAAGCACGCCAAACAGCGATCATGACCATCAAACGGAGGTACCAGTCGACCGCACCCAGAAACGGAGCACGGGCGAGCCATCTTTAAAAAGACGTGCCACGTGCAGCTCTTTTAGAGAGGAGTGAAAAACTCTGCAGAATGCCGAAGCACCCAGGGAGAACGCGCACGCTGTGCTCGATCACTGCACAGATCAGACAGGAAATGCGGAACTCGCTGGAACGTGCCGTAACACCAACACTCTGGAGAGAAACTCGTCTTGAAGAGAAAAGCGCTCAGGCAGTAAACTCGGCTCTGAAGCAGAAACATAATGCGAGATTGCCACGCAACGCCCTTTATACCCACGCTGTGGGGCGGGGTTGCGGCATGCAAATTCCGCAGACCCATGGCATTTTCATGCCATTGGCTCGTTTTGTAGAGCTCAAAGGCAATTGGCTTCTAGGCGAAACCCCCATTCCGTCAGTAACTGACGTAACTCGTAGTGTACTGACTGAAAGGGAACAAAAGATAACATGTATGCCTTGCACTTAATATCAGAAAACATTATTTTTGTCTTATATTTCATAATGAACTATGAGGCAAGCTCAGTGCCGACTCGTTTTCTCGTTTTTCTTTTTTGTGAATTGAAATGTATGCAATGGTTTGTGGATTGTAATACACATTCACGAGTTCACACTTACATATAATGTGTGGAGAATAGATTTAAATGCGTATTTGGCGTGCTGTCCGGGGGGAGGGCTTTGAGTAAACCCAGAGTAAACCCAGGTGTATGTAAGTAGTTACAACTAGAAAGGAACAAAGTGGAGAAGGGGTGGTGGAGGGATGCTGATAAACTGTCAACAAACGGAGGTAAGACGGCTGCGTATATATACCTCTTGTTGTTGATTAGCTGAGTGCTCTCCACCTGTGTCGATTATCTGATCGTGCTCCTCCCGAAACTTGTTAATAAAACATCATTTAAAATGAACTCTGTTAGAGAGCTACATATGGCAGTTTATATGTTCAATAAAATACCTTACTCACCTGTTAAGTAATAAAAACTTTTACAACATTTCAAAGCTGACACTTGGAATATTTGTACTTTTTGAATAAATTGTGCCCGCAGTTGTATGTTATATCCTGTGTTTTATCTATCATATAATACACAAATGGGTAGGTTTAGGGACGGGATTGGGTTACGTGTTCAAAGTTAAACGTGTCTAAACAGCGTAAATAAAAAAATAAAAAAATGTAATTCTGGCTGATTAAATTGAGAATCACACACTCCAACATGTTATAATGGCAAAATCATAACCCAATATATAATTTCATTATGACGATAACATTCCCATGCCCAACACGTCTGTGTATGACGCCAAAGGTTTCTCATTGAAATCAATGGAGTAGGCCTGCGCGTTGAAAAATGACGCTAAAGGGGTACACTGTACATCAAAACCTGACCTGTCCTGACCAAGCGTCAATTTGTGACGAGTTGGGTGTGAGAACGTGTTGGATTCTGCGCTAATTTGATCTAAAATGTGATGCTTTTTTGTAGATGTTGTAAATATAAGTTGCAAATAGGAATCACTAAAATTATTGAATATATTTTGAGACAAATGTCTTCCTAATGATTTTCAGTTTTGTTCAATGTAATTAAAGCAACAGCTTTTAAATAACGGAAGAATATGTAAAAGTATGGTATATGGGGTAAAGGAACAATAATTAACATGATAATAAACATCTGGCTGACTTATTTGTTGACATGACATGGTTCAGATGGTAAATATCATGAAGTTGGATGTCCACCTTAGAGATAATCACCATATTTATAACGAAACCATCATGTTTAAAAATATGATATTAATCATATCATATAGTAAAATATAATTTATTGTTATACTGTAAATCTATAATAAATTATTATGGGATCTTCTTCAATGCTTTCAGAATCTTTACCTTTTTAAAACAATTCTGTTTCTGTTTTTTTAAAATATATATTTTTTGTAGTAACATATTTTAATGACAGTAGCCTATATTTATTGAACAAAAAATGTTCAGTATGAAAATATAGATTTATGCTATGATTTATTTTCACACAAAATCTGTTGCTCCATCGATGTTTAGTACCAACATATACACTCACCTAAAGGATTATTAGGAACACCTGTTCAATTTCTCATTAATGCAATTATCTAATCAACCAATCACATGGCAGTTGCTTCAATGCATTTAGGGGTGTGGTCCTGGTCAAGACAATCTCCTGAACTCCAAACTGAATGTCAGAATGGGAAAGAAAGGTGATTTAAGCAATTTTGAGCGTGGCATGGTTGTTGGTGCCAGACGGGCCGGTCTGAGTATTTCACAATCTGCTCAGTTACTGGGATTTTCACGCACAACCATTTCTAGAGTTTACAAAGAATGGTGTGAAAAGGGAAAAACATCCAGTATGCGGCAGTCCTGTGGGCGAAAATGCCTTGTTGATGCTAGAGGTCAGAGGAGAATGGGCCGACTGATTCAAGCTGATAGAAGAGCAACTTTGACTGAAATAACCACTCGTTACAACCGAGGTATGCAGCAAAGCATTTGTGAAGCCACAACACGCACAACCTTGAGGCGGATGGGCTACAACAACAGAAGACCCACCGGGTACCACTCATCTCCACTACAAATAGGAAAAAGAGGCTACAATTTGCACGAGCTCACCAAAATTGGACAGTTGAAGACTGGAAAAATGTTGCCTGGTCTGATGAGTCTCGATTTCTGTTGAAACATTCAGATGGTAGAGTCAGAATTTGGCGTAAACAGAATGAGAACATGGATCCATCATGCCTTGTTACCACTGTGCAGGCTGGTGGTGGTGGTGTAATGGTGTGGGGGATGTTTTCTTGGCACACTTTAGGTCCCTTAGTGCCAGTTGGGCATCGTTTAAATGCCACGGCCTACCTAAGCATTGTTTCTGACCATGTCCATCCCTTTATGACCACCATGTACCCATCCTCTGATGGCTACTTCCAGCAGGATAATGCACCATGTCACAAAGCTTGAATCATTTCAAATTGGTTTCTTGAACATGACAATGAGTTCACTGTACTAAAATGGCCCCCACAGTCAACAGATCTCAACCCAATAGAGCATCTTTGGGATGTGGTGGAACGGGAGCTTCGTGCCCTGGATGTGCATCCCACAAATCTCCATCAACTGCAAGATGCTATCCTATCAATATGGGCCAACATTTCTAAAGAATGCTTTCAGCACCTTGTTGAATCAATGCCACGTAGAATTAAGGCAGTTCTGAAGGCGAAAGGGGGTCAAACACAGTATTAGTATGGTGTTCCTAATAATCCTTTAGGTGAGTGTATATATATATATATATATATATATATATATATATATATATATATATATATATGTATATATATATATATATATATATATATTTCTGCAATCATACACTATGGGTGCATTGAAAAGCACTTTTTTAAGGTTTGCCTTTAGCCCCGTTGTAGTATGTAAAGACTGACCAGTACGGTCTCAGAGGCTTCTTTATAAATGTTCCTTCTGAGCAGGGTGAGCTATTTCTGTTTTGGGTAATGGAAAAGGATGTGAAGAACAAAGGTTGCCGTAAGTATTTTTGTTGTGGTTTTGAATCAGCAAGTGTTGTGAAAGAAAAATAAATGGGTCTTGTGGGTGGAAACTACTTAAACCATGATGCACGCTCATTTACAGTGCAAAGCAAAGTATAAAAGTGGGGAAAATTACAAATAGCCATTTACGTAAACTCTAAATGAAATAATTAATGATTAAACGATTACTTCGATTTAAGCTAAAATTATTCAAATGTGCTTTGATCCCAGTTATAAGAATACAAGACACAAAGCTGATCCGCTGATGTTCACTGTAGCAGTTTTTGCTCTATACTAATCAGTGAGTGCGTTTACATGCACGTTCTTAAGCCGATTATGCTTAATAAGCCGACAACGAACATGGTCATGTAAACGCGGTAACCCGTTTTCTTTTATCGGAGTAAGGTCATAAACGGCTTAAGCATAACCCGGTCGGAACAGGTAGTTTTTTTGCCTCTTACCCCGTTTTTGCGCGGCATGTAAACGCATTAACCTGCTTTCTGTCAGCTTATTGAAGTGCGCATGTGTGATAGGTGACAAAAACGCATACTTAGAGCGGATTTAAATGCATCCAGACAGAGCGAGTGTTTTGCATGAAAGAAAGAAGGAAATATATCACAAACGCAGACTCTTTTAAGACCCAGAACATTGTAAAAATGTGTTCTCATCTCATGCAGCAGTAGTAGAAGAGGTTCAGTCAAAACGCTGCATCTGTAACTGCATGAGAGAATAATAATGTATTAAAAAAATTCCCGCTGACATGTTGCAAGCATTATTTAACATCACAACTGACATAACATTTGGAATACTCTGAGTCAGATACGGAAATTATTATTTTTGATGTCACTACAAGGAAATAACCCGGTTAACGCTGTTTACTTGCGTTGTCAGTTTACTGGTTTGCATGTAAATGGTGAAAACTGGTTATTTCAATAAGCTGATATTTGTGAGTTATCAGCTTACTGGTGTGCATGTAAACGTGCTCAGTTTCTTCCTGACGCTCACTCAGCAGGATATGATGTAATTCACTCGTTCCGCCCCTGTTTCAGTTTGACTCACATGTTTAGCCTGACCACGTTCCATTACATCTCTTGCTCTCTTACTTTTCTGCTGGACTTGGATGAAATGAAGAGATTTTCCTGATAGGAGTCATGTTTCCTTCATTAATCATTCATGAGTAATGGGACTAAGAGCTTGTGCCAGTGCCACACAGCGAGGAAGGAGAGCGTTGGGCATGGGCGTAGAATACATCTGCATTTTTAATAAAATGTAAATTTGTCGAGAGGTTTTCATGGGCTAATGTACTCTCACCTAAAGGATTATTAAGAACACCTGTTCAATTTCTCATTAATGCAATTATCTAATCAACCAATCACATGGCAGTTGCTTCAATGCATTTAGGGGTGTGGTCCTGGTCAAGACAATCTCCTAAACTCCAAACTGAATGTCAGAATGGGAAAGAAAGGTGATTTAAGCAATTTTGAGCGTGGCATGGTTGTTGGTGCCAGACGGGCCGGTCTGAGTATTTCACAATCTGCTCAGTTACTGGGATTTTCACGCACAACCATTTCTAGAGTTTACAAAGAATGGTGTGAAAAGGGAAAAATATTCAGTATGCGGCAGTCCTGTGGGCGAAAATGCCTTGTTGATGCTAGAGGTCAGAGGAGAATGGGCCGACTGATTCAAGCTGATAGAAGAGCAACTTTGACTGAAATAACCACTCGTTACAACCGAGGTATGCAGCAAAGCATTTGTGAAGCCACAACACGCACATCCTTGAGGCAGATGGGCTACAACAGCAGAAGACCCCACCGGGTACCACTCATCTCCACTACAAATAGGAAAAAGAGGCTACAATTTGCACGAGCTCACCAAAATTGGACAGTTGAAGACTGGAAAAATGTTGCCTGGTCTGATGAGTCTCGATTTCTGTTGAGACATTCAGATGGTAGAGTTAGAATTTGGCGTAAACAGAATGAGAACATGGATCCATCATGCCTTGTTACCACTGTGCAGGCTGGTGGTGGTGGTGTAATGGTGTGGGGGATGTTTTCTTGGCACACTTTAGGCCCCTTAGTGCCAATTGGGCATCGTTTAAATGCCACGGCCTACCTGAGCATTGTTTCTGACCATGTCCATCCCTTTATGACCACCATGTACCCATCCTCTGATGGCTACTTCCAGCAGGATAATGCACCATGTCACAAAGCTCGAATCATTTCAAATTGGTTTCTTGAACATGACAATGAGTTCACTGTACTAAAATGGCCCCCACAGTCACCAGATCTCAACCCAATAGAGCATCTTTGGGATGTGGTGGAACGGGAGCTTCGTGCCCTGGATGTGCATCCCACAAATCTCCATCAACTGCAAGATGCTATCCTATCAATATGGGCCAACATTTCTAAAGAATGCTTTCAGCACCTTGTTGAATCAATGCCACGTAGAATTAAGGCAGTTCTGAAGGCGAAAGGGGGTCAAACACAGTATTAGTATGGTGTTCCTAATAATCCTTTAGGTGAATGTAAATACATCTAGATTTAAATTCAAAGAGACAAGATCTATGCATGACCCAACGTTTTATTCTTATCCAAAACGAGACAATGTGAACGTTATGGAGCACCAAACACTTTGCAGAAAGTCTGAAAGGACTTGTAGAAGAAATAACTTATTATTTCTTCTATGATGTTCCAGGAAACCCCTTATATGGACAAAGAAATCCGAAATCACATACTTCCTTACTATATAGTAGGCAAAAAACAGTATGTGACAAAAGAAGTATGTCCGAATTCACAGTACTCAAAAAGAGTAGGCAAAAAAGTACCCAGATTACCTACTACTGCCGGCGAGATTCTGTGCATATAATGGACACTTTACTATCCCATGAGGCCACGGGAGAGGATTTGTGAATGGCAGTGAAGCGATGCAACTGACGCTGGTATGTCACATGATAATGACAACATGGCGAATGTAGTACGTCCAGATTACATTCATACTACACACATCCATACTATATAGAACTAATTTTTTAGTGGTCGTGAAGTAATTACTCAAAATACGAGTATGTGATTTTGGATGCAGCCACGCAGCAACTATCGCTGTAGCTGAACAAGAAGCAGAAAAGTTTTAACTGATGAAACATGAAGACAATAAACTTACGATTGCAACAATATATGGTTTATGTGTGTTTTTCAAGCCATCTCGGGGTATTTTCATAACAATAAAATATATGAGTGCTAATAATTGAAATAACCTTTATTACAGTAGAAACTATAAAATAGTATATTTTCAAATGTATATTTAAAAAATATTTTATTTTAATAGTATATTTAAAAAACATTAATAAATCATGTATAAAATCCACGGTTGTATAAAATCCAGGATGACCCACTTTATATAGGTGGCCTTAACTACTATGTACTAACATTTAAGTTAATCATTTGATACGATGCACTTATTGTGTACATACGTTTTTACATTGTACTTACATTTAAAATATTACCTGCATGTAATTACATCTGTAATTCATTTCTGTAGTTACATTTATAATTACACTGATGACACTTCCCTTACACCCCAGCCAGCACAGTCATGTGGGGCCCAGATGGGTTAGACCTGGGCTGTCTAACTGATCCTCAGTTTCCATGTAGGCTCCACATGGGTTAGCCCAGATTAAATGAACACTGCTCAGTGTGCACACTACAGGCTGTTAAATGTAACACTGAATCAGTGTTGAAGTTAATGAGATAATTAAGTGATTAATTAAGTGATGATTGAGCATTAGTAAAGATTGATGCTGTTAACAAGCAGAATCACTGAAGGAAAGAGAAACACAAGAACTACAACTGACTTCAGCCACAGCCTTAGATGAAATCAACTGAAGATAAAAGAAGACATTAAATCTCTGAAGATCTCAGCAGAGGAGGATTAAACAACTTACCAGCTTCATTACTAACCAGATTGACTTTATTTCTGTCAGACGTCTACAGAAGCTCTTATTGAGAATTATATTGATGATTTATTGAAAATAATAAAGTTACCATTATGGTGATTAGTGTTTGCACTTAATTACTCACTTAATTATTTCATTAACTCCAACACTGATTCAGTGTTACATTTAACAGCCTGTAGTGTGCACACTTAGTTTTTATTTAATCTGGGCTAACCCATGTAGGGCCTCCATGGAAACTGAGGACAAAACTGGCTGGGCCCCAGTTAGACATCCCAGGTTAAACTGATCTGGGCACCACATGACTGTGCTGGCTGGGACCTAACCTAGCCTTAAACTTACCCATACCACCACACCTGTCCCTAACTTTACCCGTATCCCACCTCAATATGAACATAATAAATATTGTACTTATTTTTGGATGTAAGTACATAGTAGTTAAGGCCACCTAATATAAAGTGGGACCAGTGTTTGTAGTACATAAACCAGTCATAAAATTGTCATAAGCAGTGTATTTGATTCCTTAACCAATTGAAAGCAAGAGATAAGAAAAAATAAACCAGTCAATTAGACAAAGGTCAGAAAAAAACTGGCATTCTACTAGCCTTTTCTGTCCCCCTCACTTCTGAAATGATGGCTACACCCCTAGAGTTGAGTAGGTGTTATATAGGCCAGAGTTACTGCAGACAGCCTCATGTATGTCGAATGAAAGAGGACTAAAGCTCTACTCTGTAGTTTGGTCTATTGATTAGATCTTACCACAGTACAGGGGTGTAAACTGGAATAACTTTCAGAGGTGTGACCTTGTGGTTTGTGGTGTTTCTTATCTAACGTTAATCAAAACAAAAGAAAAGCACGTCGGTTTCTGTTTTATTCTTGTTTTTCTGGAAAAATAAGACTTTGTTCACATACAGTACAATACTAATTAACACTAATACAAATTAAGAAACAGATCAAAAGCTGTGGTTATTTCAACAGAATAAAGAGACATTTACATTTCATTATTATTTCAGAACATAAAATATGATATTCAGAGTGGCTCTGGTTCGCAAACAATATTAGCAACTACAAATACAGTGTTACGGTACAGAATCGTTTAAATTCAGTCCAGAATATTCTGTCTGCCTTTGCCTCTCCACTCTCTGCTGTCTTGAGTTTTGGGATGTGAATTTTAAGGCAGAATAATTCATTTCAGTGGTCCTGTGGTACTAAAAATAAATATATATATTTAATAAACATTTTATTACACTACTAAATACTTGACTTTTAGATACTCATATAATTTGTAAAACAAACCTGTGCACTTGACTCCATGTTATCTGTAGCATGAACTTGCTGAGAAGTGTTGCCTGTTATAAGATGAAATATTAGACAAGTTTTAGTACTTCAAAAAGGCATTGTTAAGAAGAATTATTTATTGCATAAATCTTACAGGAAGTTTCTGAATAATTCAAAATAATGCATGTTTTCTCGTGTACTTTTATATGATGTATTATATATGAAGTCAGTGGTTACCTTTCATCTTTGTCACACAAAGTAGAACATTAGTGATGAAGCTTATGATCAGCAATACTGCAAGGCCAAGGAGAATGTAGAACTGCATGTGCTGGTCTTTATGTGCATCTGAAACAATAACATAAATGAATGCATCACGGTTTGCCTAGAACTAGTGGCCAAGAGTGATGTCCGGCCTAGGAACATATACATCTTCACCCTTTATTTAAATATTATTGAACATTTGCTAAAGATTGTGTAAGCATATTGTGGTTGTGGTTGTGGTTGTGTTTTTTTTTTTTTTTTTGGGATAACGCAATGAAACTGTCAGGGTTGGGGAAGATGAAAGGAGCGAGGACTCAATGATGCAGATGAAATGGGTTTTTAATTATAATAATAAAATAAAACAAGACAAACAAAAACTACCCCAAGGGGGAAAAACAAGACTTGATTTAGGCTTGGCTTGGCACAAGGAGTAGGGAAACACAAGGCACGTTCGACGACGAGCCAGCACAGGACTGCAAACACAAGGAGAATAAATAGGGAACAAACAAAAGAGGGAAACGAGGGAAGACAGGTGGGGCAAATTAACCGGCAGAAGACAACGCGGAGCATGAATGTCCGAATCACAACACAAAACCGAAACCAAACTAGACTGAAGTGCTGGGATCCGATCCGAACACCACGCTCCGTACACAAAACTCACAAGGACAGAAGAGCACGCAGCTTGAGCATGCTCGAAGCTGCGCGCTCACACAAGACAAGACAAACAATACGGGAGTGCAGGGCTCTGTCACAAAACCAAGAGAAAGCTAGACCGAAGTGACAGAACCCTGACAGAAACATGGCAAATTGTGCGGACAACATTTTTGGCCAGGCTGTCATACAAAGAAATTATGAATACATGCAAAAACAAGAGAGAACCAACAAAATATGAATAACTGATTATGTTGTAGTCAATGTGTGCTTTTTCCTGTGAGCTTTTTTTATGCATTTACTTTAATATTTGCATATGAAAATGAAGCTGTAATTTGCCCTTTTTGCCAAATAAACAGATAAATACCTTAACCAAGGTCAGTGTTTTGTTCTACCCTCATATTTTGAATATTTAAAAAATGTAAAATGTTTTTCTCATATTTTAGTTTAATTGAAATTGTAGGGTCATTATAAATAAATATCCCATCCAGACATCACTTTTGGCCACTATTGTATATACTGTACAACAATATGAAGCATGCTATTCAGTATCCCATATCAACAATGCACTCTGTATGAAACTGTACAGTGGTCCTCCCTCTCCCTCAGAAGGAAATTCCATTTATTGATTTTCATTGCTAAAGCACTAATGGGTAAATTACCCCTCTACATTTCAAATTTGCTTACTTACCAAAATAGTGTTCACAGGACAAGGTCGTTGAAAAAAATACTATTAATTATTCCATCAACAAGAACAGAACTTGTTAAAAAAGCTTTCTCATCATACGCACAAAATGTCTGGAATGAACTCCAAAACACCTTAAATCTAGAATCACTTCCATCTATTAATACTTTTAAAAACCTTTTAAAGTCAACTCTGACTAAACAGTGTAATTGCTTTTAACTAGATGACTGTATTTGCTTACGTTAAGTATAATGTCTTGTTTGTTTCTAGTATGTATAGTGTATGTATAGAGATTTGTGGTGTAGTATGTAATCTTTGTCCTGTCTTTTATGTTTGTTTGTTTGTTTTTTTAACTTTTGGACTCCCTGGGATAGGAGTCACTGTAACTCAATGGGACTTTTCAAATAAAGGTTAAATAAAATAAAAAATAATCCCTATTTAAAATTCAATATGCAAACTGAAGTTCCCATTCAGTCGGTCACTCTCGACGCCACGTCGGAGTACCGACGAATAGGAATCTCGCTAGCGAGAGCCAATCTACTTCGAGTGTAACTAAACGAGCCAATGCACATTGGCATGCAATGATTGCACCAGCTGCTCATGCCACTCCGTGTGGGTATAAATGAGGCACAGGTGCTTGCATCAAATTAGCTTTTTGCTTCGGAGCCGAGTGGTGGATGGTTTGTCCTGAAATCACTCTCTACAAAGCATGTGTTAACATTTTAACGAGTCAAGCTCTTCGGATGGATCTCTCCTCGTTTGGTGTTGGAGTGACGGCACTGCAGCGGGGTCGATTTTCTCTCTTTTTCTATTTTGTTTTATTGAGCAAAAACAAAAGGCTGTTCTCACAGCTGGTTCGGTGCGCTGTAAAGAGCGCTGAAAAGCCGTTTTCATGGCTGGTAAGAGATCGCCTTCTATGAGAGAGAGAGCGCGCATGACAGGCTGCACTTTTTCCCTGTCTGTGTCGCCGCGACTATTCCCCTGTGTGCTTCAGCACCGCGGAGTGCAGTTTCCCTAGAAGAGCTACACAGATAGAGCTTGCGTCTTTTTAAAGATGACATTCTACCTGTGTGTTTCTGGTTGCGGTTGTTTCCTGTCCTCACTGACGGCCACGAGCACTGTTTCACATGTCTGGGCGTATGCATGCTGAGACGGTGTTCGTGGGTGGTTCATGTTTTCTAATGAGAACATGACCACGTCGGCACGCCGGTCGCGACTCTTCTTTCTCCGGGAAGCTTGAGTCCCCTTTGTTGTTGGCCAGCCGCCGCTCGTGTGTAAAAGCACAGCCGCGGGTCTGCTCGACACTCTGGGAGACCGCGGAGATCTGCGAGAGCTGCCCGCCGGGGAAACCCGGTGGGACCTCACGCTTCTCTACGTGTCGTGTGCCGTCGAGTGCCGGGCTGCAGCACGGGTTGTCACGGCAACCCAGCGCTCACTCGCCACTCTAGGTGCGCTGTCCCCTTGCCTATTTCCCGTTGTAGCGCCCTCCCTGGTGGCCAACAGGAGAGGTCTACTTCAGTGAAATCGCTGGGGTGACCTGAGGAGTGGAGGGCTTCTCCTTCGGGGAACCAACCCCCTAGGGCCCCTCCCCCTCTAGCGCACAGCAAGCTGTGCAGCTTCTGGATGGAACTGCTGGTCCTTCTTATGGAGGAACCTAGCATTTCATTTGGGGCTCCAGCTGAGGATCAGATGTCAATCGCTGCATCGGAGAGAGGGCTGTTGTGCTCTGGAAATGAGGATGATGCTGAGCCCACTGTAATGGTGTGTGCTTTGCTGAATCAGATTCAGAGTTAATAGCCATGCTTTCCCGGGATCTTTCCCGGATGTGCATGGAAAACTTGGCAGTATGGAACGCCAGGGGGGCCAAAACTGCATAAGTTTTCCTCTCTCACTACCCTCAACGGTGGGGTGGCTGTGCGCAGACCACCTCCGCCCTGCACTTTAATGCACGAGGGTAGTTCTGAGTCGGGGTTGAGCTGCGCATGTTGACTAACCGTGATCAAAGTCACGGCGCAGGCCCTCGGCCAGACGATGTCCACCTCGGTGGTCCAGAAACGCCCCCTGGCTTGCCTTGCTGAGGTGTGAGTGGTCGTCAAAGTGCGCTTTCTCGATGCTCCCATCTCACAAGGTAGCCTTTTCGGTGACACTGTTGAGAACTGGGCCCAGCAGTTCTTCGCAGTCGGTAGCAGGCTGAGGCAATCAAGAGCTTCCCCCGACGCACCACAAGAGTGCCTCGTGGGTTGCCCCTCAGTCTGCTCGTCGCCAAAGGCGTCGTCCCCTGCAAAAAAAAAAAAAAAAAAACTTCGGCACAGCCTGCTCTACTGTGTCCGACGCAGGAAGGCGACGCCACCCTGCTGCTGTTTAAGCAGTCGGTGAAATGAGACGGGTGACCTGGAGATGGGCAGGGCTGCTCTTCCCCGGAGGAGGGCCGGGCAGAGAATCTTTTGAGTCAAAAATCTGTTCTGCCGCTGGTGTCACAACCAGTGGTACCCCAATTCTCAAAAAAAAAAAAAAAAAAAGAGCAGTTCCTCTATCTCTGGGTCCCAAGGGGGTTCGGAGAGCTGTGGACGGTCCAACGCCGGACCACACTCATCCTCCTCCTTCGCCAGCGGGCAGCAGTGGACGGTTCGAGGACGCAACCAAGCCTTCTCACGTACCCTCTGCCCACTCGTGGAATCAGGTAAGTGTTGCACAGCACACTCACACCCCGCTGCGGGCCGCCTCCACGAGACAGCCGCCCCAGCCCGGTACCTGCATTCCACCTCGCTGCCCCACGGTGGGTACGCCGGTGGTCCCTTTGGTCCCGCTTGCACGGTCTCGGCGAGCCTGGTTAGCGCTCCCCAGTCCGTCTCGCTGGCTCATTCGGACCATCAGGCTCGGCTATGCGATTCAGTTCGCCCGGCGCCCCCCCAGGTTCAAGGGCGTCCGCTTCACTTCAGTGAACGCCGCAGACGCCCATGTCCTGCGTGCGGAGATCGCAGTCCTACTGGCGAAGGACGCGATAGAGCCGGTCCCTCCAGCCGATATGAAGACAGGCTTCTACAGCCCGTACTTCATTGTACCCAAGAAGACCAGTGGGTTACGGCCAATCTTGGCCGTCCCCAAGATTGGTTTGCAGCGATCGACCTGAAGGATGCGTACTTTCATGTCTCGATTCTTCCTCGACACAGGCCGTTTCTGCGCTTTGCGTTCGAGGGTCGAGCATATCAGTACAAAGTCCTGCCCTTCGGGCTGTCCCTGTCCCCCCGTGTCTTCACGAAAGTCACGGAGGGGGCCCTTGTGCCCACGAGAGAACAGGGCGTTCGCATCCTCAACTATCTCGACGACTGGCTCATTCTAGCACAGTCCAGAGATCAGTTGTGCGAACACAGGGACCTGGTGCTCAGACACCTCAGCCAGTTGGGTCTTCGGGTTAACTGGGAGAAGAGCAAACTCGCCCCCGTGCAGAGGATCTCTTTTCTCGGTATGGAGTTAGATTCGGTCGAACGGACAGCGTGCCTCACAGAGGAGCGCGTCCAGTCGATGCTGAACTGCCTGAACACGTTTCAAGGCAGGATGGCGGTTCCACTGAAACAGTTTCAGAGGCTCCTGGGGCATATGGCAGCCGCAGCGGCAGTAACACCGTTTGGCTTGCTTCATATGAGACCGCTTCAGCATTGGCTACACGGCCGAGTCCCGAGATGGGCGTGGCAACGCGGCACTCACCGGGTGAGCATCACACCGGCCTGCCGCCAATCCTTCAGCCCATGGTCAGACCCCTCGTTCCTTCGGGCCGGAGTGCCTCTGGAACAGGTGTCCAGGCATGCTGTGGTCTTCACAGATGCCTCTGCCATGGGCTGGGGAGCCACGTACAACGGGCATGCAGTGTCAGGGGTTGGACGGACCCGCACCTGCATTGGCACATCAACTGCCTCGAGTTGCTAACAGTGCATCTCGCTCTGAGCCGCCTCAAAAGGCTGCTACGGGGCAAAGATGTACTGGTCCGCACGGACAACACCGCGACCGTTGCGTATATCAACCGACAAGGTGGTCTACGCTCCCGTCGCATGTTGCAACTCGCCCGCCATCTCCTCCTCTGGAGTCAGAAGTGTCTGAGGTCGCTTCGGGCCATTCATGTCCCTGGTGTGAGCAACCGTGTGTGAGCGACGAGCTTTCACTAGCTGCGCTCCCAGGGGAATGGCGACTCCACCCCCAGGTGGTTCAGCTGATTTCGAGACAGTTCGGGGCTGCACAGGTCGACCTGTTTGCCTCCCCAGAAATGTCCCACTGCCAGTGGTTCTATTCGCTGACCGAGATTACACTCGGCACGGATGCACTTGCGCACAGCTGGCCCCAGGGGCTGCGCAAATATGCGTTTTCCCCAGTGAGCCTACTTGCACAGACACTGTGCAAGGTCAGGGAGGACGAGGAGCAGGTCCTGTTGGTGGCGCCTTACTGGCCCAACCGGTCCTAGTTCCCAGAACTTATGCTCCTGGCGACAGCCCCTCCTTGGCCGATTCCTCTGAGGAAGGACCTTCTGACTCAGAGACGGGGCACCCTGTGGCACCCGCGTCCAGATCTGTGGAAGCGTCATGTCTGGCCCCTGGACGGGACGCGGAGGTTCTAGGTGACTTACCCCAAGAGGTAGTTAACACCATCACTTCGGCACGAGCACCGTCTACAAGACAGGCTTATGCTTTGAAGTGGAACCTGTTCGTCGAGTGGTGTTCTTCTCGCCGAGAAGACCCCCGAAGATGTTCGATCGTGTCTGTGCTTTCCTTCCTGCAACGAGGGTTGGAGCGTAGGCTGTCGCCCTCCACCCTCAAGGTCTATGTTGCTGCAATATCTGCCCATCACGACCATGTAGAAGGTAAGACAGTTGGGAAGCACGACCTGGTCGTCAGGTTCCTCAGGGGGGCGAGACGGTTAAATCCTCCTCGACCCCCCTCCATACCCTCTTGGGATCTTGCTCTGGTGCTCCGAGCACTTCAGAATGCCCCATTTGAGCCCTTGCGGTCAGCAGAGCTTAAGATTCTGTCTATGAAGACTTTGCTGTTGGCCGCACTGGCCTCCATCAAGAGGGTAGGGGACCTGCAGGCATTTTCAGTCGACGAATCGTGCCTAGAGTTCGGGCCGGGTGACACCCACGTGGTATTGAGACCCCGGCCTGGCAATGTGCCCAAGGTTCCTACCACTCCCTTCAGGGACCAGGTGGTGAACCTGCAAGCGCTGCCCCTGGAGGAGGCAGACCCAGCCCTAGCTTTGCTCTGTCCCGTCCGCGCTCTGCGGGTATCTACGTAGATAGAACTCAAAGCTTCAGGACCTCAGATCAGCTCTTTGTCTGTCACGGAGAGGCCAGCAGAAGGGAAAGGCTGTCTCCAAGCAGAGGATGGCCCACTGGATAGTGGATGCCATCACCTTGGCTTACCAAGCACAAGGTGTGCCCTGTCCGCTCAGGATGCGAGCACACTCTACTAGAAGTGTTGCATCCTCCTGGGCGCTGGCACGTGGCGCCTCGCTGTCAGACATCTGTAGAGCTGCGGGCTGGGCGACACCCAACACGTTCGCTAGATTCTATAGTCTACGTGTAGAGCCAGTGTCCTCCTGTGTTCTCGCCTCAAACGGGTAGAAGCACTGAGAGGCCCTGGCTCTTGTCGGCTTGCTGCGCCCCGGCGCTTTATTCTCCAGAAGCAAACTCTGTCGAGTCCTCCATCTCCCTCGGTGCTGGACGTGGCGGAACGTCTGGCATCAGGCCCCTTGCCGCTGAATCCTTGAGAACCGGTACTGGGCTGGGGATATATGAGTGACCCTGCGGGGATCCCATATATTTTTCCACGGTCGCTCCTATGGGAAGCCCGTGTCTTTCCCTTGGGAGAGCCCTCCCCTTGGTGGGGCTGGAGCCCCCTCTCAGTTGCGGGCTATGGCTCAGCTTTGTACTCCACATAACTCCTTCGGTGTATGATGTGGGTTCCGCAGCGTTCCCTTCCACTAGGGCACGCTTCCCAGTGTTATCCAATAAGTCACTGAGCGGGTCATGCAGAACAGCAGTGATGGACTTCTCTGTGTGAGCCCCATCTCATCAGGTAAGAGAGCTTAGGAGGCTCACACAGGGCACTGGATGGGGGCAGAGGCCATGACGCTTTGGTAGGGATTCCTATTCGTCGGTACTCCGACGTGGCGTCGAGAGTGACCGACTGAATGGGAACGTCTCGGTTACGTATGTAACCCTCGTTCCCTGAAGGAGGGAACAGAGACGCCACGTCCCGTCGCCATGTCCTCTGTACCCTGCTGGGGTGCCAGTTCACCTACTCGGCTCCTCAGCAAAAAACTAATTTGATGCAAGCACCTGTGCCTCATTTATACCCACACGGAGTGGCATGAGCAGCTGGTGCAATCATTGCATGCCAATGTGCATTGGCTCGTTTAGTTACACTCGAAGTAGATTGGCTCTCGCTAGCGAGATTCCTATTCGTCGGTACTCCGACGGGGCGTCTCCGTTCCCTCCTTCAGGGAACGAGGGTTACATACGTAACCGAGACGTACTCTGTCTTA
The DNA here is from genome assembly GCA_039654625.1 of Rhinogobio ventralis. Lineage (NCBI taxonomy): Eukaryota > Metazoa > Chordata > Actinopteri > Cypriniformes > Gobionidae > Rhinogobio > Rhinogobio ventralis. Next base: position 45,378,836 of record CM077193.1, read on the forward strand.
TGCTATACAGTGTTATACCGTAGGTCAAAAATAGACTGGTTTTGCTATTTTTTTCATGAGAGACACACTGATAGGACAAAATCAATAGAAGAGCCACTTTTACCGCAAAGTATCAAAAGTTACATCCAGTCATAAATAGCATGTCTAATTATCAGTCTGTTATCCCTAAACATACAATATGCAATGCAATAAATACAAAAGCTAGATAGATAGTGGGTATGCATAATATATTTTTAATGTAAACTTTCTTTTAGTGCTGTCAATTGATTAAAAAAATTAACTAGATGATTCACACATTTTTCTGTTTAAAACACGTTATTAATATATTTTAATGTAATAATTTCACAGTAAATCGCCAAATTAATGTAGAAAAAACAAATACAGTATATTTTAAATATTTGTTCAATGGCATCTTTTTTATGAATGAAGGCCAGTTTCACTGATACTAATATTGATACTGATGTCTATGAAATAGATTTTTCCCCCAATTTTAAACATTAATTATAGCCATTCAACATTACAGTGTATTTTAAAGCTTTTTAACATTTATTAAGCTTCCAATTTATTATGAATTAAATATAGATTAATACTTATTAAAGCTACAAAAGTTCTTTAGTCAAGAGCAGTGAGTGATTAACATTAATGACAGACATTAGTGGCTGCTGTGAAGATCTGCCGCTGCCGCGTCCCATTTCCTCACAACTCTTTAAGTTCATTTAAGACGTTATGTAACTCATTTAAAACTGTTCTTATGAGGATACTGGACAAAACATACATTTAGTCATAATCCTGTGTGTTATAGTTTGTTCAAGAGCGAAAGAGAACGCGATTCTAGCGCGCCGTCTGTGCTCATGATGCTGGCGCGTAACCCACACCATTAATCCTAGTTGACAATGCGTATCATATGCACGTAAAAAGTCATTTTGGCGTATAAATCGAGTTATGTTATAGCCCTGCTTGTTTTTATGAAATATATGTATTGACTGCATGATCATTTCACCGTATTTACTGCCATGCGAGCCGCAAATTAAGCTGCAACTAACACTGCACTAGAAGCTCACTGAAATTACATCATACTGCATAAAACGACTTGTATTTAACACACTTACCGTCAATATCCAGATTAATTCCATGTCCAAATAAAATCTCCCCACATGTGACCACAGCACAGTAGTAAGACCCAGGGAAGATGTTTCTCATAGACAGATTGTAGACACAGCTCCTGGTAGAAGATGCAGTCACTGAGCTGTTTTTGCAACTTTCTTGAGTGTAAATGATTCCTGGACTAGATTTTTCTGCATCATGTCTGAACCAGAAGACATTGTGTTCGCCTCCACAACTCTGTTGTTCATTTTGGATTGTACACTGTAGACTCACTTTCCCATCTGATGACTGCGGCTGCTGCAGAATATGAATCCGGTTGGATTTCGAACCTATTGAAGGAATATAATGAATTTAAGACTGTAACATTTCAGAACGGGTTAGTCTAAATGTTGACCGCTCACCTCTAAGCACCAGATTAGTTCCAACTCCAAAGTAGACCATGTTAGAAAAGGAACCTGCACAATAATATGTGGCTGAATCGGATTGTACAGTTCTTTCAATAGTCAGATTAAAGCTATCAAGCCCTGGATTTACTTTAAAGCGCTTTGTCTTTTCAAACTCATCATGAAGTATACTGTCTTGAGACCAGTGATATGAAGAGGCTATAAGAGCAGGTTTTTCTCCCAGAGACTGTTTGAACCACATAACTCTATTCATTTGGTCTTTTGGGTGAAAGCAGTGAAATGTCACATCATCGCCCACTTGAACTGTTGCATCCTCCATCTGCAAAATACTTCCAGAATATTGCATTGCTGTAAAATATTTAATTGCAGTTATTACATAAATGCGTAGACATGCGTTGATACACAGATGACACAATGAGAAGTAAAGAAAGCTCAAGAAAAGCAATACAAGTTTGGTACTTACATGGTTTATAAAAGAGAACACATACAATGATGAGAAAGACATACATTTTCACATATGATCTCTTAGAAGGTTAATTCTCTGTAACCTTCGCTCTGCTTTAGGTGGAAACACTATGACACGATTCCACTGGCTCTCGGAGCATTTCCTTGTTCAGCTTACTTTTAACACAGATGTGCTACATCACTGTAAATATCTTTAATATACATTATCTATTCTGATATTCACATCAATTTATGTAACATAAATAAAACCGACTAGAAATGAAGTTATACACATTTGAAATACCTAACATTGTTCAGTACACTCAATACACAGATACATCAGACAAAGGAAACGTTCTCTTTATAATACATGTCAGAGTATAGAGCCAATAGCTCACATATGTGTACTCACACAAAGAAATGAAATGAATGAAAACGAAGGTGTGCGCTGGGAGATTATATGTACTGTAAATCTTTATATAATGATGAATGAATATTGTACAAGTACATTTACATAGACATAATACAAGGTAAATCAAGATAAATCGGTAACACTTTACAATAAGGTTTCATTAGTTAACATTAGTTCATGTATTAACTAACATGAACTAACCATGAGCAATACATTTGTTACTGTATTTGTTCATCTTTGTTAACGTTATTTAATAAAAAAATACAGCTGTTCATTGTTTGTTCATGTTAGTTCACAGTGCATTAACTAATGTTAAGATTTTAAATTAACATTAACAAAGATTAATAAATGCTTTATAAGTGCAGTTCATTATTAGTTCATGTTAACTAATATAGTTAACTAATGTTAACTAATGAACCTTATTGTAAAGTCTTATTGTAAACCTTACTGTTTTTCTATTTTTGTGATCCCTCACTGCCATCACCTGGTAGCTTATAATAGCAGTATTCTACACTGTTGTCACATAACCTCATCATGTTGCATGTTTAAAATCACTATGACATATTGACCATTCTTATTTTTTTTATGGAATTTTGCTGTATTTATTATAAATGATTTATCCATGCACACTTTTTTTTACAATACATGTCCCTTGTAATCTTTAATTAAAATATCATCCCTCCCTCTTGCAGTGACTTCTCTTTTCTAATGGTGTGTTCTACAGTGTGAGGGCAGAGCAACCTGTCACTCACATGAGATCCACCAATAGCAAACCACAACCATCCAATTCAATCCAATTCCTAATGGACAAAAACAAGTCCTGACCTAAAAAAAAATTCTTGTTCGAGAAACCGTTTTACTTGGATATACATCACAATAGGGAAGAAAAGTGACTTTTCATGTGACTTTAATTCAGCAGTTGCGTCCTGTTCTCGTATTGTAAATAAAAATGGTTGGTCAGCATTAATTTAAATTTACTTAAAGAGATAGTTCACCCAAAAATAATTTACTCACCCCATGATGTTACAAACCTGCATGAGTTGCTTTCTTCGGTTGAACAGAAAAGAAGATAATATGAAGAATGTTGGTAACCAGACAGTTGACAGTAGCCATTGACTAAAAATACTATGGTTGGCTATCGTCAACTGTCTGGTTACCAACATTCTTCAAAATATCTCCTTTTTGTTCATTTTTGGGTAAACTATCCCTGCATGTTATTCCAAACAGACTTGAAACCACATTCCTTTTTTCACCATCACTAATCCCACTTATTTTTTAAGCCTTTCATCGCAACTAAGGAAACTAGTTCCATGATTTGCATGGAAATTAAAGCTGCAGTCTGTAAGTTTTGCCTCTTTGTCCCCATCTCTTTTTTAAAGGAATACGCCGAATTTTTGGGACTTTAGCTTATTCACCGTATCCCCCAGAGTTAGATAAGTCCATACATACCATTTTTATCTCCGTGCGTGCCATAACTCTGTCTGACGCACCCACCGCTAGCCTAGCTTAGCACAAAGACTGGAGGTAAATGGCTCCATCTAGCCTACTGCTCAATAAGTGACAAAATAACGCCAACATTTTTCTATATATATGTTGTGATGTGTATAGTTACATCGTGTAGTAAGACCGACAGAAAATTAAAAGTTGCAATTTTCTAGGCCGTTATGGCTAGGAACTATACTCTCATTCCTGCGTAATAATCCAGGAACTTTGCTGCCGTACCATGGGTGCAGCGGTGCAATGATATTACACAGCGCCTTATTTGGGGACACTTAATATACAACAATATTATTAATTGGACTGCACTGATGCTACATCACTGTTTTATGCAGAAAACATGAAAATGAACTAATTTAATAACTGATGATCTATAACTGAATCTATACTGAACTGACTTCAGCTGAACAATGAGACCTATTCATTTTCCTATTACCACTGTAAAGCTGCTTTGAAACAATCTGTATTGTATGAAGCGCAATATAAATAAAGGTGACTTGACTTGAATGAACTGTTAAATATCATAGGGATTTAAATATTTTAAATATCATAGATATTTCCTGTACTACATTCACTGAAAAACAGAAGGTCAAATCGAGTGCATTGCGTGATGAACTATTCAACACACATGCTCTTTTGAGAGGAAGTAACCATAAGTGTCGTGGATGAATAACCAAATTAGAGAAGGTTGACCTAAATCTAATTAGCCAACGTTGAGAGGTTTATTCAAGTTGATGAACACACTTGTTACACCCTTACAGGATGTGGTTATGCTTTTATATAATTTTGCATGTCGTTTCCCTTACACACATGATTGTTCATGTTAACACTCACAGCACGTTTCTTGAAAAAACATGTTTAATGCGTAGCAGAATAAGCAGAGACGCACCAAGTGCATAGGACATTTTATCATTAGAGACACAAATGTGGAATATTATTAATGCACTCCTGGAGCACTATTATCTCACAGCATCAGTCTCCTCTAAGGTCCTCTTTCTTTGACCTCTTTTTGTGGAAAGGTTCAGGGCAGCATAGTTAATGTCATCAGTGTTGCGGTACTAGAAGAAAGAATTAGGAGACTTTTTTCAGCACTCTTTTCAATTAAATGAGTTAACTGTTACTCACACATCTGATTTTCCTAACCTGAACTCTGGCAGTCTGGATTTGTTGAAGCGTTTCTCCTGTTAGGTGTCAAATAGAGCAGTATGAGAAGAGTTATACCGTCATTTTCTATTATATAAACCCATACTTTCTAAGATTAGGATTAATAATAATAACACTTAAACTGAAATTATATCACTTAAATTAAGAAATAACTTACCTTTTCTTCTCATTGGTAAACAGAGCAATATATTGATGGTAAGGCTGACTGTACACAGCACTGCAAGGCCAATTAAAATAAAATACTGCGTACTCTCATTATTAAATTCATCTGAAACACAATAAACATTGTGCAACTTTATAAATCTACTGTGTTCAAAAAATATTTAATCAAATTAAGTTTAATCCCCATAATTAAATAGTACATTACCACAAGTATATAAAAGCCTGCATAAATATGATTATGAAGAGCACAACTTTTAGTATTATTTTCATACTTTGACCTGTCTTCTTTAAAAAAAAATACTTTATGGATAAAATGCAAAGATTTCCTACAATTAAAAGAAATACTTTGCTATTATGACTTAAGCCATCTATCTATCTATCTATCTATCTATCTATCTATCTATCTTTCTATCTATGTTAGACTTACTTTAAAAAAGCATGCAAACTGATTGCCTTAAAAAAACTAAGTAAAGTGAAATAGGAATAGTCACCAAATAACTGTGATTTCTTGTTGCATCGCTGCATCAATAGGAAGAGAATTACAATAATATAAATCTGACCCTGGACCACAAAACCAGTCATAGGTTGCACGGGTATATTTGTGGCATTAGCCAACAATACATTGTATGGGTAAAAATGATAGATTTTTTTTTTATGCCAAAAATCATTAAGATATTAAGTAAAGATCATGTTCCATGAAGATATTTTGTAAATTTCCTACCATAAATATATCAAAAATGTATTAGTAGTAGTTGGAGAACTTTAAAGGCGATTTTCTCAATATTTAGATTTTTCTGCACCCTCAGATTCCAGATTTTCAATTTTTTTTGTATCTCTGCCAAATATTGTCATATCCTAACAAACTATACATCAATGGAAAGCTTATTTATTCAGCTTCAGATGATGTATTCATCTCAATTTCAAAAAATGAATCCTTATGACCGGTTTTGTGGTCCAGGGTCACATGAAGTTCCAAGTGCCCAACCAAAGGGAACACTGATCACCATAATGGTGAGTTCAAACAAAAACATTTTAGGAAAATCAACATCAATTTATAAAGTTAGCTTATGTGATGTTCTCTCAAATTTAGAAATTTGAGAATTACTAAAAAGTAATGATGCATGGAAAAATTATTTAGGCCTGTTGCAGTATTCCATAAAAAATAAGAATTGTCAATATTGATTTCAAGGTGACTATCTATCTATCTATCTATCTATCTATCTATCTATCTATCTATCTATCTATCTATCTATCTATCTATCTATCTATCTATCTATCTACCTACAAATCATATCTATCTATAACTTATAAATATATATATATATTTTAAAAGCATGTGTACTTATCTATCTTATCTAATCTATCTTTGAAACATGGCATTATGTATTGCAAATATTGCTCTTATGATAAATGGCTTGTGATGTTCCTACTTCACAAGTCGCTTTGGATAAAAGTGCACATCTCAAATTAATGCAGTTACCTTCCATGGCCAACGTTGTGCCATTTCCAAATAAAACTTCTTCGCAAGTTACCACAGCGCAGTAGTACATTCCAGCATCAGAGAGACCCACATTCATCTTGGGGAGGTTGTAGAGACAGCTCTGCGCTTTAGAAGAGGAGGCTGCAAAGTTCTTTCCACACTCATTGTTCATGTCTCCATGAGTGTAAACCATTCCTGGATGGACCGTGTCTGAACTCTGTCTGATCCAGTAGACTAGTTGTACTCCTTTATCACACATTTGTGCTTGCACTGAGCACTGCAGAGTCACATTGCTTCCTGGCTTGATAACACCAAGCACGGGCTGTTGTATAACTGCAGGTTTGAGGTCTGCACCTATAAGAGAAAAAAATAGACATTGACAATAAATGGAATCAACCATCTTTTTAAAAAATAAAATAAAATAAATAAGAGTATTACAATCCTCACCTTTAACCAACAGAATAGTTCCAGTCCCGAAGGAAACAACATTGGCAAAGGCAGCGGCACAGAAATACATGCCTGAATCAGATTTCAAAGTCCCCAGGATGGTTAAGTTAAAACTATCAGTCGTTCGCACTGCATGAAATCGTTGATTTTCTTCAAAGTCTGTAGGAAATTCATTCGGTTGAGAGTGATGATATGAAGACACTACCAGGACAGGTTTCTCTCCAAGAACTTGTTTATACCATAATGCTCGGTGTAACTGATCATCTAAAATAAGACAAGATACCAACACACTGTCCCCCTCTTGAGCGGTTAAAACCTGATCCACATGAGCAACACTGCAATTATATTCACCTGTTGGAAAAATAACATAACATAGTTTCCTAAGATGTCATGTTAATGTTTAGCAAAAGCATTATTAATGTTTATGATAATGATAAAACTACTTGATATTTTGTACTTACAGACTTCATGAAGAAAGATAAAGAGTATCATGAAGATGCTGTTATCCATTTTATGATCTTCCTGGGTCTTTTGCACTTCTGTTTAAATGTGGTGCTCAGTCTATGAATCAATATGCTTTCTGAGGGTTTCATCATGTGACTCTACTGGCTCTCTGCATGCACAAATTACTGCCCGTTTCCTGAAGTACAGTATGTAAGCAAATGCAACTAGCAGGCATCTAATCTTGTCAGCAGGCCAGATGAATGCATTTTAGAGAGATTCTTAGGGTGGCGGCATGCAAAAAAAAAAAAAAAATATTTGTTACAATATCAACTATATTGGAATATTGTGGGACAGGTACATGGTATGTGATACAAAAACATCAGAGAAGTCTAGAGGAGGAAGAAAACACTTCATTTGAAGAAGATTTGAGCTGTATAAGGAGTATAAGCAGTTCACCAATGGAAGCCATTGCATGCTATTTCTAACATATGTTTATACTGTTTAAAGAGTATATGTGTGTATATGTGTTTGTGTGTACTAATGATATCTGACTGCCATCATCTGGATGTGACTAGTAGTACATTTCTATATGTTTGCATAATGCTGCGACAATGATTAAGAGAAGTACATACCATCAAGTATATTTTCCATGTTTGGGTCATTTGTAATAATACAGATATTTACAGGCTATTGATGCCAGCTTGCCAAGTAATTTGCACTAAAGTTTTTTCCCTTATTTGCAAAATGTTGCTCCTCTCCATGGTGCTGAATTTAATGGTAAATTATTGTAAACACACAATTTATGGATTTTTTATGTTTTAATGTGTAAATTTAAACATATTAATGACACTTGGCAACACTTCAATGCCACATAACCGCTATTATAAGATGAATATCCTATAAGACAACATTTTAAGACAATAAAAAAAGACATAAAAACACAAAAAATCTATAAAAAACAGTAACAGAAGTCTCTCCCTCATCACTTTGTCAACTGTAAACTGAGATCCAAATGCAAGACTTCATCTCACAGCTGAATGCTGTGATGCTCGTATTATTTGTGACATGATGGTGACATTAATTTAAACAATTTACAGACAAAAACGTTTTCACAGTTACACAGTTATTCATGACAAGTATTCACAGTTACATCATGACAAGCATTAAGAATGAGGAAATTCTTGTTTTAGACTTCTTGTTTGACAGACAGATGCATAGACCACAGACTTGACCTCTTTGTGGCTTTTTATTTTACGTGTAGGCTGGTCTGAAGAAAACTTCAGCGATGCATAATTTTCTATGTCAGCAGTCTGATGAGAGAATATAATTTTGACAGTACTCAGTCAGTACTTATACGGTATCAGTGGTGTAGTAAATATTTGAGTAAATATGATTAGTAACTGTACTCAAGTATCTTTTTAGCTACCTTCTAGTTTTACTGAGTATGAAAGATATTTGCACTGCATTTTTTAATAAGTATATGTACTCTTTACTCCAATATTGTGATGAATAATGCAATTACTGGTTACATTTTGCATGGCACCCAACTTTTTCTGCAGCAGTTTACTTCTACTGCAAAAGAAGCGATATCACCATCTGCAGGGCACTGAAGGTACTATATCTTGTGAGTTTTGACCTTACTCACCCAAACTTGTCAACAAGGCTACTTTATGTGAATGCGAGCGCATTAGCAGGAGCAATCGCAGGTGTTTCATAGAGTATGAAATGACATACAGTGCTAGTAGACTTTGACTATTTAATTTTACTTAACATGATTCTATTAATTCATTATATTGAAGAGACCTTTTAAGGAAATTGGTTTACTTATGCCCTTTTTAAGCACCTAACTTAACTGATACTTGAGTGTTTGTAGATGTTTAAGAGGCTGTTGTGTCTACCTTGATTTACTGCAATATTAAGGTGTTCCGTTTTATTTTGATTTTAGAAAATAAATGTGAATGCTCTCCTCACAAATCAGCTGCTTCTTGTTTTTCTCTTGCATGTCTCTTAGGAGTTGAGGACTAATGCATCTTTGAGCCTATATTCAGTACGACTAAACACTTAAATACTGTAAAGGAAAATACTCTAAGACTTTTACTCAAGTCGTATTGGAATTGGTGACTTGTAACTGGTCATTTTCACTGTAAGGTATCTGTACTTTTACTCAAGTATGGTTTTCAGGTACTCTTTACACCTCTGTATGATATATGTAAGTGTTATATTCTGGATGGTTTATGAATATATTAATAATGCAAACAATGTGCAGCAAAATTTGACTTTGGGGTGGTAAAGTACATTATTAAATATAAACCATTCATTAATGTTCATGTCGATTTTTATTTGAGTGGCACAGCTTACCCACTCTCCCCCATAGCTGTGTATAATGTAAAAGTATAAAGCTTTCAACTCACCTGGGTTGTAGATTGGACCTTGTCGACACCTTAAAATGTATCATAATTACAAATTAGAACAGTTAGTGTATCAAATCATTTTGGCAAATTTATATACACTATACCGTTCAAAGGTTATGGGACCAATAAGATGTTTTTAAGAAATTAATACTTTTATTCAGGCTAAAAATTCAGCTTTGACATCACAGGAATAAATCATATTTTAAAATATGAAAAGTGTATTTGTTAGCCTTTTTTAGACAGAATGTAATTTTGAAATATGAGATGAGTAAAAAAGGGTCTTACCTTTGCGTGCAGCTCTTCTCCATGACAGCAACATTATTACATTCACTATTACTGATATCACTAATAGAGCGGAGAGCAGAGCGATGATATAGAACGTTGTTTTCTGAGAAACAACTGGAAAAAAAGGTTTAAGAAATAAAATGTAATTTTATCATCAAAATATGAACAATCCAAATTTAATAAAATAACTCTTTTACTATTATTGAATTCTCTGTAAACTTAGTACTGAATATAAGAAATCTATTGACAAAATATGAAAAAGAAATATTAGTATGTGAGCAATAAAGAAATGTTACCATCATCTGTCAGCTTAGTTCCATTTCCAATGATTAGCGTTCCACATGTGACCACGCTACAAAAGTAAGTTTCATCACTGGCGACGCTTTTGGGGACTTTGTGCACGCAGTTCTGCACAGTCGATCCAGACACTGAGATTTTCTCACACTGATCTTTTCTGTCCCCATCGGTGTAAATGAATCCTGAATGAGACTCCCTTGGTTTGTATTTAAGCCAGTAGATGCTTTGCCCTCCTGAACACGTCTCACCAAAGATTGAGCAATGAAGATTCACAGAGTCTCCTACATGATGCGAGTCCAAAACGGGATGCTGGATGACTTTAATTGGCTTTGCATCTATAATAAAAAACAATATTCTTAGAATTTCAAAATTAGGCTACTAGAACTTCTTACATTCCAGGTTTCTACTCACCATTAACTGTTAGATAAGATCCCCCTCCAAAGTACAATGTTTCATACAACTGCACACCACAATGGTAATAGGCGGCATCTCTGGATGTAATCTTGGTGAAAACTAATGTTGATTTGTTGTCATCAATTTTGACTTCAAGTCGTGATTCATTAAGAAATTCTTCTTGAAGTTTTATCTTCTTGTAATATGTGGAAACTATAGGGTTTAACTTTTGTCCTTGGATTTGTTTGAGCCAAACCCAGGCCACAACCGGATCAGCAGTGGTGTAGCATTCCAGGATGACCGAATCACCGGCTGTTGCTGTGACTGCAACGTTTGGCTGGAAAACACTGGGTGTCATAGATATACCTGAAATAAACAAAGAGATGGATGGATGGATGGATGGATGGATGGATGGTCCCACAACAGACATTCTACTGACTATAAGTAACTTTGTAAGTACATGTCAACTTATTCAAACCCTAACCCTATCAGTTTACGAATACTCTACTAACACTCTAATGAGAGTTAGTAGACATGTAGGTGCAACGTTGCTTATAGTCAACAGAATTTGTTAAAGGGACCATCAAAATAAAGTGAAACTATGGTCTCAGCCAGCCTAACACTTCATCACAACTTCTCCATTCAGCTAGGTTTGTCAAGCATAATTCCATCCAGGAAAGCCAGAAACCTTGGAGATGTGATTGATGATCAGTTAAACTTCACAGTCCTATCAGAGCAACTCCTTGTCCAAGCTCTTGTTCTCTCCAGACTGGACTACAGTAATGGTCTCTTGGCTGGCCTTCCAGCATGCACTGTCAAACCTCTTCAAATGATCCAGAATGCTGCAGCAAGAGTAGTCTTTAATGAGCCGAAAAGAGCGCACATCCTCTCCTCATAAAATTGCACTGGTTGCCAATTGCTGTTCGCATTAAACTCAAGGCACTCATGGCTCTGCACCATATATCTAAATTCAATACTTCAGACCTATGTGCCAGCTAGAAGCTTGCGTTCTCCAAGTAAACAGCATCCCAAAGAGGTACAAAATCACTTTCACAGACCTTTACCCTGACTGTTGTGGAATGACCTGCCTAACTCAACCCGAGCTTTAGCCATCTTCACTTGGCCCATTAATACTAACACTTACTATTCTAACTTGCTATGTGTACTGTGCTAGACTAACTGGGACTAGTCACAGCACTTGCATATTGTTGCCCTATTGTTGGTTTGATTGTTTCTATTGTTCTCCTTATTTGTAAGTCACTTTGGATAAAAGCGTCTGCTAAATGAGTAACCTGTTAAACCTGTTAACAAGAATATGATTTTTTGAATTAAAAAAAAAATTTAATGAAAGTTTATGATGTTAAATTAAGAATTTTTCAAGGTTTTCACTAATAATCAAAAAAGCACATTTGTGACACTAATCATGTCAATCTTTTGTAAAGACGCTCAGATGTTCTTCTACTGAAGCACAAAATGCTCTTTGGATCATTCTCAAATCATGCTTAAAAAAACTAATCAGCTGGAGTCCTGCTATCATTAAAGCAAAAGACGGACCAAATACTGAGAAAGTCTAAAATTCATATGTAATTCATATGTAGCTAACTCAAAGGTTATTCTGATAATACTGTATAATGTAAAATAAAAACTACAAAAATCCTTAATAAATAAATTATAGATTACTTACATGATATGCAAGACATAAGAACATATGTGCGCAGAGCAAACCTCTTGATAGCTGGCATGTGAGCTGTCTCCATCCTGAGAACAAAATGGCATATAGACTGATAAACTTCAGTATATCATGTATGCAAATTGTCCAAACTTCGATACAAGTTCTCATTGGCTGAGTGAAGTTATAATCATTTATATCTTCTCTGTCTTGCAGTTGACACCCCTTGTCCTCTTTAACGTTTCCATGACAATAAAAAAGACTTTGACCTAGTGGATTTCCTGCAGTCAATATAGTATAAATGCCAGGCCCCAAAAGACAGTAATCCATGTCAATCCATTAAAAGGAAAGAAAATGTCCTTTTCAGACCAGCTTTCGAAATATATATATATATATATATTAGTGTGTGTGTGTGTGTGTGTGTGTAAAACAGAGACTTTATCAGTAGGTCAAAGGTCAGCAAACAGTTCTGTGTCTGTACGTTTTGTATTTTAGCAGATGTGCAGTATAAACTAAGTGTGCATGATTTCTGTCATGTAGGTCAATTTACTTTATACAGTGAGTTGTGTTGGGGGTCTGTGGAAGCTTTTAAGGTTGTTTGAATGAGCCACAGACTGGTAACGGTTTGAAACCTCTGTTCTAGACAGTTTTAACAAACACATTTTGGAAAAGTAACACTTTAGCATGCTGTAATGCATCTATGAATAAGGTCAATTGATTATTTTTCATTTATCATTAAATATTTTACACAAACACTTTTTTTTCTTGATATACATTACTATGCAATTCCAACTGGATAGATTTAAACAGAAATATAAACTGCTGTGTTTAAGTTTTCTTTTTAAAACAACCTATAAAACTTGCTTAGTAGTTAAAGGGAAATTCCAGGCAGTCCACCCAAAAATGAATTCTGTCATCATTTACTCACACTCATGTCATTCCAAACCTGTATGACTTTCTACTGTGGAAAAAAGTGATTACAATTTTCATTTTTGGGTGAACTATCCCTTTAATAAAACAGAATATGGTGAATAATTTGTATTGTTTGTGCTTATTGTTTATTGATGTATTATTTGAGGTCCTTAAAGGGATAGTTCACACCAAAAAATGTTATTATGTCACTGCAAAACTGACGCAAGAGTTTTTTGCTAGTTTCAGCCTGACGCAGTTATCATTTTCACATCCAGCGCAACTTGTTTAAATAGCAAATGCACTCGCGCCCATATGATCACCCATGGGCATGCTGGTCTGAAAACAAGGTGTGTTCAGGCGCATTGTTAGCGCATTGCTATTTTGAGGCAACTGAAAACGACTGCGCCATTGACCAACAAAAACCTGGTCTAAAGTCAATAGCACAGTATTTTTTGTGTTATTTAAAGGGCACGTTAGTAATATGCGCCTATAGGCGGGTGTACAACGCGTGTACACTCTGCTTATTACACACAAAGGGCACACAAACATTTTTAAATATTAAAAATAAAAGGATTCCTCTCTGGAGAAGTGTTCAGTCTTTCCTCTCGCAAATTCTGCCATGTAAATAGCAAATCCGCCATGGTGCAAGCGCAACTGGCTTTTAAAGGGAATGGGAAATGAGACTGATTGGTTTATTGCATCTTTGTTAACCAACCAATCAGGATTTAATCAAGTTAACGCTTATAACCAGGGTTAGATTCTTCTACTTTGATGTTATTCACCTATCATTTCCCTTTGATTTTAGGGATAAGTTATGTGTAGCATAAGTTTATGGGTAGGAATAGCCTAGGGTTAGGACTAAATTTGAGTTACTTTATTTTCCCCATTTATTGACTGACAGCTCTCGTGTCCTCATGTTGAGAGAAATCATGAGTAAGTGCAGAGGTGTTGTGTGCGGTGTGTGAATATGATAGTTATTGTAGTTCTAGGCTAAATGTGAACAGGCATTTACTCATCTCACTTGAACAAAAACAGATTCAGTATTCCTCAAAATAGATAAAAACAGTGAAAGTACTTTTAAAAGTAACTTTACCCAACACTGCCTATAGCTGTCATGCTCAGGTTCCAAAGAAGAAGAAGATGATGATAGTAAAACTCACAAGGTTTATTAATATAAACAGAGCCAATGTTCGAAACAGAGTGTAAATGTGACATGAACAATACCGGACAAACACTGAGTGAACAGGGATAACTAAAATATACAATGGTGATGAACTAAAAGACATACAGCTGTGATGATTAGTGTTAGTGTCCATGGTAACGGATGAGTGGCAGGAACTTCAAACATGAGACAGGAATGACAACAAACTAAAAGTCCATGACAACTAAGACAAACTGAATGTGGCTGACAAACTGATGTAACTCGATTGAGAAAGAGTTCCACACTGAATCATTTGCAATCAATGCATCAGTCCAGTTTGACTTTTCTGACAGCATTCATTTTTAATATCATAAAAACAAACAATCTCCCAATAAGCATCTTAGAACCATAATGAAATGTAAGCAATAAGTCAGGCATTCAATAAGTCAGGCATTTACTGAGAGTGGCACTTCTATTAAAAGCTTTTGCATCTTGTTTTGACCAAAGTGCATGTCTCAGCAGTTTTCTCCTACATCGGTGTGGGTGCGTTTAACTTAAAAGGTCACTGGTGGCACAAGCACAAACACACATAAAAGAAATCAGGTCAGCACGACACATCCTGAAACAGAAACAAGTGAGGGTCTGCTATTGCTTTTGTGCAAAGACCACAACATTAGACCAGTGCAAGCCAAGTAACACTTTGCAGCTGACCGCAATGACCATTTTAAATAGGAGAAAGTAAAGTGGGTTGCTTATCGCACATCAAAACACCTATAAAGAGATAAACAGATAAACTCTGTGTGTGTGTGTGTGTGTGGTCCGGGTACTCTCTTCATTGTGGGGACCTAGTATTTTTTTACCTTGTGAAGTACAAATGCAGAAAGTTTTCTGTGAGGGTTGTGTTTAGGGTTAGAAGATATAATAAACAGTTTGAACAGCATAAAAATCATAACGTCTAAAAAAAGTCATGAAAAGTGTGGAAATAGCCAACATATGAAAGTACTACATTTTTTTTGAGAAAAAAAATTAACATATATAACCTATATGAACCCCGACATTGCTTTTAAACTACATAGCAAATGGTTTGTAACATTTAAAAATATCTCAGGCCTGAGGCTTAAAACAGATGGACACCACTTATAAGACAAGAGCAGCCAAACACAGCCTTAAGACTTAAATGGAAACATTTATATAAAGGTACCATTCAAAATAAAGTTGGTGCTGTGAAGAATAGAAAAGAAGAAATAGTTATGGCCAGATTAAGAATAGGTCACAGTAATTTGAATAGTACACTATACATTATAGGGAAGCAATCAACTGTTTTTGTCAGGTTTTAGAAAACTATTTGTGCTTATGATTTGCAGACAATATGAAGAACAGTAAAAACATGAAGGAAGAATTAGAAGGAAAAAAATAGGATTAAAGGCATAGTTCACCCAAAAATGATCCAATAATTTACTCACCCTCAAACCATCCTAGGTGTATATGACATTCTTCTTTCAGATGATTACAATCAGAGTTATATTAAAAAATGTCCTGGCTTTTCCAAGCTTTATGGCAGTAAATGGCAGCCCAAAATTTGAAGCCCAAAAAAGTGCATCCATCCATCCATCCATATAAAAGTACTCCACGCGGCTCCGGGTGGTTAATAAAGGCCTTCTGAAGCGTATTAATGGGTTTGTGTAAGAAAAACATCCATATTTAAAACTTTATAAAGTAAAATATTTAGCTTAAGCCAGACCGCCTTCCGTGACAGTGTGGCCCCCAAAAAACACAAATGAAGATATTTTTGATGAAATCCAAGAGCTCTTTGACCCCTCGATAGACAGCAATTTAATGAACACTTTCAAGGTCCAGAAAGGTAAAAACATTGTTAAAATAGTCCATGTGGGTGAACTATCTGTTTAACTAATGTTTGAAAAATATAATTTTTTTATTTTATTAAGATACCTAATTTAGAATGTAGCATTGCGTCAACTAAGTAGCATTACCATTTTTGATATTTACTTTAGTCACTATATCACAATAGTTACAGGTGATATTCATGTCTAGTGCAAATAGGGGACTGAAACTGGTTACTCATTCAGAGAATACAAAAGATAATTTACGTAAACTGTTAGGCTATGTGCACAGGACAGGACAGTTTGATGATAAAAGTTACATGACTGACATAGGGACCTTGAGGGCAAAACATCCATAGAACTGCAGCACAGGCCTGTCAAAAGCTGTTTCAAATCTGTTTCAATCAAACCCCTCAAAATAAAGAAAGTGAACAAACTGAAAGTTTTGGGCACTTGCAATGCACATACAGCTCCTGATGCAGTATTTCAATCAATAAAAGCTGAACATTCTAAAATGCTTAACATGAAAAACAAATCAAAGCTTTCCTCCACTGCCCACAAGTTATGGTTTGAACCAAGAACTGATGTAAGTGAAGTGATATTACAAGCCAAACTCAGTATTGTCAGGGAACACAGACTTACAGAAGTAGTGAGTAACAATAATCAAGTTTTATCCAGTATTCAGTTTCCCAGTTTCCGCAATTTAGCATGTTGAGTTCATATTGTGGGCTCATCTACCTGTCTGTATATAGTATGAATCATCAATAAGGTCTGTCCTGAGTTTGGTCTTATAATATGTCTTAGTACATTAGCACTAGCTGGTAAAAAAAAAAATAACTGGCAGGCAGCGGAAAAAAGCCATGTTTTGTCCTCCAGGTGGATGTTCCTAAGGGTGTGAGATGATATAAAAACTTCAGAACATCAAATAGTTGTTGTACCAGTGGATTATAAGTGACAGACACTGTTGGTATACTAGAAACAAGACAATGAACTAGTTTAAATGTGGATCACTCTCTGCCGGGGTAGCTGAACCAGCTCCACTGGTTGTGCAAGATGACAGCCTACACAAAAGAGAAAGAGATGAGGGCTGACAAACGTCTGATGGGAATGATTAGGCACTATACAGTACAATTCTCAATAAAAACTTATGTAGACATTTGAAATCAAACTGGTTTGTAATAAGTAAAGATGGTAGTTTTTTGTTTTTTTTTTGGAGGTTTTTTTTGGGGAGTTTTTAACAAAGTTGCTAGCCACCACCCGCATTTTTGATAATATTCACAAAACTTTCATGACCCCCAGAATATTTTTGTATGAATTTTTGAAAGAAATAACAGAGCCTCTGCTTAAAAAAAAACAATTAAAAAAATGTATTCTAGCTTTGTGCATTGTATTTTATAAACACTCGAATGTGGGTTTTTATTTTTATTTATTTTTTTAAAAGCTACATTTTGAACAAAAATCTGAGAAAATCATTTTATTAAAGACTACAACTGCATAAGCAATGATTTTATCACTTGTTTCTGGGCAACTATCAGTATACTTACTGTTTGGAGGCTTGTGTTTGTATGTTTGTATGTTACCTATTACCGGTTTGTCCAGTTCCCTACTTGAAACATGTTGATCAAAACAGTGATAGTCCAAACATACATCAGTTTAGTTTCTCCCTCACAGTGGTTAAAACTTTCACAATGAAATGCAACCATTTTCATGAACACATTTTTTTGAATCTGCAGTAAATACATAAAAAAGGACTGGGGAGAACTGGTCACCGAGAAGGAAATTATTATTTCAAGCAAGATATTTTATTTGGCTTTTACAATGGCAGACGGTAAGAGACATCAAATGAAGCATTTTTCAATAAGAATTGTAGGATGTGGTGATTCATCTTTCTCTTCTTCTTCTTCTTCTTCTTCTTATTATTATTATTATTATTACTACTATTATTATGTTTAGTATTATTATTTGTGAAAATATGCTTTTAATTACATTTTTGTGATCAAACACTTTTAAAATAATTTTCATAAAAATGTATTAAAAATATAAATATAATGTTTACAAGATAATTAGTTCAAATATTAATATATATAGTATATAAATACATTTTCTCATTCTCTTCTTGCTTTTGTTTTACAGAACTGCGATTAATGTTATTAGGAGGATATCGGAGTGGTAAGAGTAATGTGGCACACTCCTTTTTAAATGTTAAATATGAATCTGACCAAATAACCACACAGTGTGTGAAGATGGAAGGAACGTACATGGCAGAAAAATCCTTCTTGTGGACACCCCAGTGCCATTCACATTCCGGGCCTGCTCAATCGTGCGGCCGACGAGCTCTCACGACAGCCAGTGCTCCCTGGAGAGTGGAGACTCCATCCCCAGGTGATCCAGCTGATTTGGAGTCGCTTCGGGACCGCACAGGTAGACCTGTTTGCCGCCCCGGACACGACCCACTGCCAGTTGTTTTATTCCCTGACCGAGGGGACCCTCAGCTCGGATGCGCTGGCACACAGCTGGCCCCGGGGCCTACGCAAGTATGCGTTTCCCAGAGTGAGCCTTCTTGCACAGACTCTGTGCAAGGTCAGGGAGGACGAGGAGCAAGTCCTGTTGGTCGCTCCGTATTGGCCCAACCGGACTTGGTTCCCGGAACTAGTGCTTCTCGCGACAGCACCTCCCTGGCCCATTCCTCTGAGGAAGGACCTCCTGACTCAGAGACGGGGCACCCTATTGCACTCGCGTCCGGACCTCTGGAAACTCCATGTCTGGTCCCTGGACAGGACGCGGAGGTTCTAGGTGGCCTACCACAGGCTGTGGTAGACACCATCACTTCCGCTAGAGCTCCCTCTACGAGGCGCCTCTATGCGTTGAAGTAGAACCTGTTCGTCGGCTGGTGTTCTTCTTGCCGAGAAGACCCCCGGAGATGTTCGATCGATTCCGTGCTTTCCTTTCTACAGGATGGGTTGGAGCGAAGGCTGTCTCCCTCCACCCTCAAAGTCTATGTTGCCACTATTGCCACTAATCATGACATGGTAGGTGGTAAGTCTCTAGGGAAGCACGATCTGATTGTCAGGTTCCTGAGGGGGGCGAGGAGACTAAATCCACCTCGCCCTCCCTCTATACCCTCTTGGGACTTAACTCTGGTGCTAACCGCACTGCAGAGGGCGCCCTTTGAGCCTTTGCAGTCAGTTGAGTTAAAAATCCTGTCTCTGAAGACAGTACTCCTGACTGCATTGGCCTCTATCAAGAGGGTAGGGGACCTGCAGGCATTTTCGGTCGACGAATCGTGCCTGGAATTCGGGCCCGGTAACTCTCATGTAATCCTGAGACCCCGGCCCGGATATGTGCCCAAGGTTCCTACCACTCCCTTCCGGGACCAGGTGGTAAGCCTGCAAGCGCTGTCTTCGGAGGAGGCAGACCCAGCCCTAGCTTTTCTCTGTCCAGTCTGCGCTCTGCGGACTTACGTGGACAGAACGCAAAGCTTCAGGACCTCAGAGCAGCTCTTTGTCTGTTATGGAGGCCAGCAGAAGGGAAAGGCTGTCTCCAAGCAGAGGATGGCCCACTGGATAGTGGATGCCATCGTCTTGGCGTATCAAACCCAAGACGTGCCCTGCCCGCTCAGGTTAAGAGCCCACTCCACTAGGGGTGTAGCTTCTTCCTGGGCGTTGGCTCGTGGCGCCTCGCTGACAGATATTTGTAGAGCTGCGGGCTGGGCGACACCTAACACGTTCGCTAGATTTTATAGCCTCCGTGTAGAGCCGGTATCTTCCTGTGTGCTCGCTTCCTATAGTCAGTAACACCGAAGTGCCCGTTCTAAGTGTCGGCTTGCTGCGCCACTCCCTTCCCTATGGAACGGATACGTGCGCTTATATGCTCCAGTCGAGTTCCCCAGAACGGCGAACCCTGTTGTGTCCTCCGCAACCCGCGGCAGTCGGATGTGGCGGAGCGTCCGACGCCAGGTCTAACACTCGTATGCATTGGTGGAACTTGTGTTAGGCTGGGTTCCATATGTTGTGACCCCCACGGCGGTCCCATATGTGTATTCTTCCACGGTACGGCTCCCTACGGCGAGCCCGTGTCTTTCCCTCGGCAGAGCTCTCTGCTGTCTCAGTTAGGTGTTGTTCCCCCGCCTGTTTGGCCGGGGCCACCCCTGGGACTTCCGTATGTTGCACTGCCCACGGCCAGTCCATACGTGTATTCTCCACATGGTAACTTCCTTCGGACATGATGTGGCTTCCGCAGCGTCCCTCTGGGCACGCTTTCCCAGCGTTATCCAATAGTCTGCTGAATGGGTCTTGCGGAACGGCAGTGTGACTCTCCCTGCATGAATTTCCCGCCCGCAACAGTCGGGGTCTGAGGGGCTCTCGCTGGGCGCTGGAAGTGGTAGTAACTGTGGCGTTTTCCAAAGGGATCCCAATTCGTCGGTGACGTCCGACGTACGTCGAACGTGACCGACTGAAAGGGAACGTCTCGGTTACGTATGGTAACCCACGTTCCCTGAAGGAGGGAACGGAGACGTACGTCCCGTCGCCACAGTTGCTGTACCATCACTGCATGGCCGAGTCACTAGTTCGGCTCCTCAGTGAAAAACAACAGTGCGCTGCATTCGCTTCCACTTTATACCCGCGCTGCGGGGCGGAGCGCGAGATGCAAATCTCGCACGCCAATAGTCATTGGCCGGTTCTCTATATCTCGAAGCTAATAGGGGCTCCCTAAAGTGATCCCAATTTGTCGGTGATGTCCGACGTACGTCTCCGTTCCCTCCTTCAGGGAACGAGGGCTACCATACGTAACCAAGACGTTTTCCTCCTGGTGATAGAGGTTGATTTTGCTTTCTCAGAGAAGCACAGGAAAGTAGCCGAGGGTCACATGCAGTTCATTGGTGATGACATCTGGAATCAAACCATAATAGTCTTCACAAAACTCAAACATTTGGGTGACAAAACTATAGAGCAATATGTAGAACTTGAAGGGGAAAACTTGAACAAGCTTACTCAAAAATGTGGAAACAGATATGTTGGCTTTGACACTAACCTGGATACAGACGGTTCCCAGGCAAAATAACTATTTAGGCAGATAGAGAAACTTGTTGATGAAAACAATGGCCACTTTTTTAAAGTTGATGCAACAAGGCTGATGGATTTGGAGATTACAATGAAAAATGTGGAAGAGAAAGCAGCTGCCAGAGAACATCAAGTTTTGGAAAAGAGAAGAAAACTGGAAGAAATTAAAAGTGCAGGTCAGTCTCCAATTTTAGTTTGGTCAAGTTGTTATTTTACTCAATATAACCATACATTGTATTGTATAAAAGTTATTAGTTGTTGTTAACATTGCTATCAGCTCTATGTAACATGTAGACAACTACAGTAAAAATATGTCACGGTGGCTGTGTAGTTTAATCCAAAGATGAGATGCGTGATGCGGAATGAACAATAGATACTTTTAATAAACACATATTATAAAACACTACACATTAAGGACAGTGAACAATGAACAAGGATGGTGATCAACTGAACAGGAAAAAGGTGCAAAACTAATTAGAAACCATGGTAACAAATGAGAACTTGACAAAACTTGATAATTAAACTAAACAAGACATGACCCTGACATTACATCTCTCCCGAGAAAGGCACATCCTTGCACCTTAAAGTGTAGCTGAAGAGGGAGGGAGGGGGTTCTGGATAAGGACGTGGCGCCAGAGGCTGTATCCAAAAATCGCATACTTCCCTGCTATATAGTAGGTGAAAAACAGTATGTGACAAAAGTAGTATGTCCTAATTCACAGTACTAGAGTAGGCAAAAAGTACCCAGATGACCTACTTCTTCCGGCAAGATTCTGAAGTGTGCATACGATGGACACTTTACTATCCCATGAGGCCACGGGAGAGGATTTGTGAATGGCAGTGAAGCAACGTAACAGACGCTGGTATGTCACTTTATAAATGACAACATGGCGAATGTAGTACGTCCAGATTACATTCATACCATATAGAGTGTACTTTTTTAGCTGTTGTGAAGTAATTATTCAAAATAAGTACCTACTCATGTACCTAACAAGAGAGTATGCAACTTTGGAAGCAGCCAGAGAGAGATGTGACTGAGGAGGGGCTGGCCAAAGGGAACACCAAGGTGGAGACAATAGTGGAAAGAGCCAGGGCAAAGACAGGATGAGCTAGAGGATGACCCCGAGCAAAGCAAGGACAAAAGGCCCAGAGTGGAACTGATGGAGGAAGGAGCCAAGATGGGACCAGGATCCCAGCCAGGTAAAGACCCAGGTGGAGCCGAGGTGATGAAGACTCAGTGGAGTCAGATGGGTGGAGGGTTAAGGCATGGCTGGAGACTTGGAAGCCCGAGGTGAAGCTAAAGAGGCGATAGACCAAGGTGGAGCTAGAGGAACAAGAGTGCCTGACGGAGCCTGAGGGATGACAGACCATGTTGGAGCCGAGGGACATCCACGGGGGACCATCTGTGACAAAGGAGACTTGGAGTTGGACAGAGACGATGACGACAAAAGCGACTTGGAGCTGGGCAGAGCCAATGATGATGAAGACAACTTGGAGGTGGGCAACAAAAACTGTAGGACTGTTTGAGACTGAGGTAAGGCTGAACCAGTGGTGATGAAGACGACTCGGGACTGGGCTTAACCAGAGACTGAGATGACTTGAAACTGGGCTGAACCTGCAGAGACAATGATAACTTGGGACTGGACTGAACCAGTGGTGAGGAAGACGACTTAGGTCTAGACGGGACCAGTGGAGATTGGAGATCATTAAATAATAATAATTAATCAGAAACCCAGCTCATAGCACCAACCTCAGCAACAAGAGTGTGGATGCAAACCATGCCGACGAACTTCACCACTAGGTAATGACGAACTGCCCTAGATAATGGATGCTGTTGTCAGCTCATGCACCTGGTCAGACTCTGCGATGTGCCTGGGCTTCGGGAAGACATTGGCCTCTGTAAAACACAATGGCCCCCTGCTTTGTGGCAGACTCAGGCTCCGACTTCTGATCCGCTGTGGACATGGCTGAAATCTGGCTGAGCTCTGCAAGGTGTAGACCCAGGTGGAGCAGAGGAAAGGAAGACCCAGGGTGACACTGAAGACCTGGAGGGCCAAGGTGGAGCCTCAGGTACATGTGACAGAAGTGGAAACTTGGGTTTGGCAAACCGGGGCAGAGTTGGTGTGACTGAGGACAATGGTGTAATTGGAGGGAAGGAGGATTCCGGTGGGGCCAGAAAGGGTGGAGGGTCAAGGTGCAGCTGGAGATTCAGAAGTCCGAGGCGGAGCTAGAGAGACGATAGACCAAGGTGGAGCCAGAGGGATGAGGGAGCCCAGCGGCAACTAAGAGATGATGGTGAGAGATGATGGAATCCATGGTGGATTCGGGGCCAAGGTGAAGCCGATGGGAGATGGAGGCTGTGCGGGAACATTGCAATGATTGAGCTGGGCAAAGACGATGTCAAATGCAATTTGAAGCTGGGCAGAGCCAATGGTGATGGAGTAAACTTGGAGGTGGGGAACGAAGACTTGAGGTAAGGCTGAACCAGTGGTGATGAAGACGACTTGGGACTGGGCTTAACCAGAGACTGAGATGACTTGAAACTGGGCTGAACCAGCAGAGACGACAACAACTTGGGACTGGACTTAACCACTGGCAAGGAAGGCGTCTTGGGACTAGACAGGACCAGTGGAGACTGGAGACCTTGAAACATTCCAGCCCATCAAATAATAATAATTCATCAGACACCCAGCTTATAGCACCACCCTCAGTGACGGGAGTGTGGGTGGAGCTCCAAACCATGTAGACGAACTCCACTAATAAGTCCTAGATGATGGATGCTGTTGCTGGCTCATGCACCTGGTCAGACTCTGTGAAGTGCTCAAAAGCACTGACTAGAGCTTTGTGGTGGACTCTGGCTTCTTTCTGATCTCCTGCGGACATGGCTGAGGTTAGGCTAGGCTCTGGGTCCAGAGTGGGGCTAGCGATGTCCTCACTAGCGATGTAAACAGAGGGAACCACACTGTACAGGCACCCACTCCACATATTCACCGAAGCTTCTTCGAGGCGTGCATTCGACCACTCGTTGAGGCTTGTGTTGTAAAATAAGCAGAGTAAGCAGTCGGGATAGTGAGTGAGGCACGCCAGATCTATGAAATCCCTTGTGTGAGGGAGCGATCTCCCTGCTCTAAAGCAGAGAAGCAGATGGACAGCAGGTATATCCATGATTATCCCCCTTTTGCTGTTTTAATCCATTCTTTTGGTTCAGTGTTCTGTCACAGTGGCTGTAAATTTAATCCAAAGATGAGATGTGTGACGCAGAATGAACGATAGATACTTTTAATAAACACCAAAAATGACACAAAAAAAACACACTACACATTAACACTGACGACACCTAAAGGGGAACTAAGGGCTTAAATACACGAGGATGATAATCAACAGAACAGGGAACAGGTGCAAAACTAATTAGAAACCATGGTAACAAATGAGAACTCGAGTCAGTGACGATAAATTTAAACAGAACAAGATAATTAAACTAATCAAGACATGACCGTGACAATATACTAAAGTCTCTAAATGAGGCAAGTGAAGTTACTGAATGTATCATCAGTTTGTTATAAAAAAAAATCATATTTTAATATTTTATTTATAATATATTTATAAAATATTTTATTACAATATTATAAAATGTTATTTTGTTTATAATTATAAATATTTAACAATTCTATATATTTTATATATGTTATAACTTTTTGTTTTCAGTAGATGCAGGGCATGATGCTACACCTCTGAGTATTGTGCTGCTGGGCTGGGTCCTTTCAGGCAAGACATTAGCTAGCAGTGTCATCTTGGATGCTGATGTTTCATTTGACAAGACTGTGAAGTGTATCAGAGCATGAATGGAAGACATATCACTGTGGTGGACACACCAAGCTGGTGGAAATTCCTTCCGCATCAACTGAGATTTCGAAGGCAATGGATTCTTCCCCCCATGCAATCCTCTTGGTAATACCGGCAGACACATAATTTTTAGAAGAGCAGATGGAAGTCATATTAGAAAACATGAGACCACTTGGTGAAAAGGTCTGGAGGCAAACCATGCTCTTCACATGGGGAGGATCATTGGGAAACAAACCAATTGAGTACCATATTGAAAGTGAAGGGGATGCCCTTGTGAGACTTGCTGAGATGTGCGGGAACAGATATCATGTGTTTGAGAGCATGAGAGATGATCGCACCCAAGTAAATCAGTTACTGGAGAAGATTGAGGAAATGATAAAGGAAAGTGCTCTGCTGAAAAGCAATGATGAACATCAGGGAAAGAAAAAGAAGTCTCAAGAAAGAGAAACCCTATCTGAGTGGCTTCTAGTTGAGGATGTTTTTTTTGCAATAAATTTATTTTGGTCTCAGTGGTTTAATATCACTTTTAATTGCCACATTGTACTTTTGCTTGCAGTAAGTGGAAAAGTAATAAATACAGAATTATTTATCAACAAACACCAGCTAAAATGTGCACTTGAGAGGGAATGGAATCGTCGGGAAGCAGTAGACAGCTCTAGAATCCAGTATAAACAAAAATGCCTGGATGCCTATGGTAAGTTACAGGAAAAATGATATGATTATTGAGCATTATTGAGTGGCTTGTAGCTACTAAAGTTCTGTGCTGCCAACAAACAAATTGCAAATTCAACTGCCAAGTCACGTGCATAAGTTTCTTCTGCAAAACTGTCAAGAATGTCAGATAACCAAAGCTTTGTTTTATTCCCTTGTAGCAGACATGTCCTCATGTGCTGATGAAGAGGACATACAGATGTCTTTGGCTAAAGTGCACGACTGGTATCAGAGGCTTCATCTATCAGATTATGGAAGTGTTTCCAGCTATGAGGAACATGACAAGACTGAACAGGATATAGATTAATCATTAAGCTGCTAAGACAGTCGGATGCATGTTTAAATGTTATTATTTTTGTCATGCAGTTATTACTACATAAGCATGTAATTTTCATACAAACAGATTTTTAATTAATGTCATTAATCCATAACAGTGTTTTTTGTGAATAGAAGATGAACTCTGTTTATATATTTACAGTAATTTATGCTTTTGAAATATTAATATTGATACAATAATAAATGTTTACACTTAGGCAAATCATTTTGTGAAGATAATCATGTGATCTTTCGGCCTGTATTCACTTCACTGTACTCAGACAGATGTTGTTGTCTGTTGTTTGATCTTCTAGCTGGAGGGACGGAGGCAAAACTCACAGCTGTATAATTCACATCTGAATCACCAATCTGTTTTGAAAAAAAATGCATTGCATATTTTTTTTATTTTCTGCTTGAGAACCTAATCACATTTATTATGCAAACATATGTAATACTTAATGGATTAGAAGTATAGTATAAATTACCTCACATGATGGAGATGCTAGATTCGTAGATCCTTCAAAATGTGCAGAATATTATAGTTAAACTTTGACACACATTTCTGATTGAATATTCAAAGAGTTTGCACAACATATCTGTATATAAGACTGTACTTATTCTGCTTAAATAGCTGATCCTATTAAACTCTGCTTAAGTGATGGAAAGTGTGGGTGGAATTTTACCTCTATGCCTTTTCTCCCAGCGTTTGCAGTGATCAACTAGGAGTGTGATAATTACTATCACAAAAACAACATTGGAGGATATCAAGCAAAGTAACACCGGATCCCATACTTTTTGATTATTGCTGTCTGAAATAGAAAGATCCAAAAATAATCTGCTCATAGTTATTAAAATACTGTGAATATACACTAATAGAACTGCTATAGCTATGTGCTGTGCAGACACTTTTCCATGACTTGAAACTATATACAGTGGCCCAAAAAAATTTGAACACTTAAACCATATACTTAAAAATATATCAATGTCTTTGCATTAGATAAAGTGCCAAACCAAGTGGGATCCGTTTTAAAGAAAGCACACTTTTCAAGCAAAACTGTTTCCCAAAAACATTAATAAAACAAAAAAAGAGAACTTACTTGATACATTTACTAAAGGCCACCTTGTGAATTGTTGGTGAAATGTAACTGGAAAATGGCTCCGAAAAGTGCAGTTAATTCTTGTTTGCAGAATCCACTTGGCTAGATATTTTGTTTTGTAATGCAATGCAATTTTAAGTGCAGCTTAAGATATATATATATACCTTTGGGGCCACTGTTGTGACAGTTACCAAAGCAGATTAATAGGTCATAGTAATTAAATGAAGAATTACCAGTATTTTTAAAAGTGGTTCCATTCACAATTGGTTTCTCCCCATGTGCCATTTTAAAGTCTTCAGACTCTGTTCCTTTGAAATAGCAAATCAAAATGTATTTTGGTTTTAAATGACTTACAAAGAAAGAAATGTTACAGAGTTAACTAGTTTTCTCAAAAACTAAATATATAAAACAATAGCATGTTGAATCTGTTTTACCTTTTAGCATCAGATATGCTCCAGAGATAAATTCTATTTTATTTAAGAACACCGTCCCGCAGTAGTATATTCCGTCGTCCTCCTTGGTCATAGCTGTGATGTTGAGGTGAAAAGATCCTTCACTTGATAAAATATTGAATCTCCCATTTTTAAATTCATCTATAAATTCAATATTCCAATAATTGTATGATAGTGCAATAGGCCGAGGGATCTGTCCAATGCCCTGTTTATACCAAACCATTGTGTTGCCAAAACTTTTTATCAAGAAGCATTTGATCGTAACATCGTCTCCCAGCTGGAATGTTTGTAACGAGACATTTTCACCACTGTGATTAGGTCGGACTCCAGCTAAAACAGAACAGATTTCATTTAAACACTAAATATATGCATACATGGAACTGACCAATAAACACATATACATTTAGACAGTGGAAAGAGGGGAAAAAAGCTACTTACAAGCCAAAAAGATCAATATGGCCCAAAAGATCATGTTTGAAGCAATGGATGTGTGAAAATGCTCTTTAGAAGACTTGCATGTGATGTGATTGGTCACTTTCAAACTGAATAAGAGTGTGATTGGCTGAAATCAAACTGGTGTCTCTCACTCCACTCCTAAATTGGAGCAAAAGTGATACTAAAGATATGAGGTGATGATCAATGCCTTTGTCAATATATTCTTTGCAAAAGAAATATTTTGGTTTTGTTGTGCTAAATTGCTCTGCGTCTGGTTGTAGTCAAATGTAAAGGAGCAAGATCAGCTTTTGAAGGTGTTACTGTTACACATCACATCTTAGACATGTCAGTCTCCAAATGTGAAGGTATGTTACATATTTTAAGTCAGTGGTAAATCTCACAGAAAGAGAAAAGTACCCCAAAGTGCCTTTTGAAGTCCCAACAAATGACATCAAAGGGCCAAAAAAGAGAGAGAAAAAGACTGGTTTAAAAGTGAATTTAACTAGGCATGTGTTGGCAATATTTACTGGTGACAAAATCATCTCCAAGACAAGTATATGAACTGGAATCAAGTGAGTCTAAACATTTTTGGTACCTTTTTTTACTCCAAAAATGAAAACTGAGTTTTCAGTGAACAGTGAAATACCGTCCGTCCATCCTTCTATCATGGTTATATATTCTTGATTCCAAATGTCTATACCTTTAAGAGAAATCAAAGACTCCACACAATGCATACAAAAAAGCACATGTGAACAGCAAACAGTTTGTGTGTTTTGTTTTGATGAAGTGCTGCATTGTGTGAAAACAGTTTGTGGTTTTCTTGTTTTTCTAAAGATGGCCATCAGAAACGACCACCAACCACACCAGCACCATATATAGTAATCATAAAGAACCAGGTCACAGCAGAACGGACGGGCATCCTGTGTGCACATGTGAGTTAAAGTGCAAGCGCAATTCTCAAATCATAGGTATGACGCCTCTGACGTGTTTTTATGACCACATCGGAAAGGTGAGAATGCAGAAGACGAAGGTTACTACATATTACACACGTGACTATATGGAACAAAACTATAACCTTTTATAAAAAATAAATCACTAGATGAGACTATATAAATTTAAGGTTGAATATACAGCTATATTTTATTCACAACTTGACACAGTGTCGTTATACACAAGATCACACATATCTGCAGGCACAATCAAAGTTTTTATTTAGGTCATGTATTCAGCAATAAATCCAAGCAAACCTACTCCAACTTTGACTACACTAGTGTTGATGAATAATATGCTATTATACAGGACATCTGCTGCTATTCAACTATTTAGAGAGTCGTTTATATACAGGTGAAACTCGAAAAATTAGAATAACGTGCAAAAGTTCATGTAATTCAAATTAAAAGGTGAAACTAATATATTTAGTAACTATATACGTATGCATGATTATACTTTTCAAAGGGCTGAAATTTCTGTATTTAAAATCCTTTTTTTATTGATTTCATGTAATATTCTAATTTTCTGAGATTTTGAATTTGGGGTTTTCATAAGCTGTATGCCATAATCATCAAAATTATAACTTTTGCACGATATTCAAATTTTTCGAGTTTCACCTGTATAATAATATTAACATAATATCATAAAATATTATCTGATATAATTATTTATATACAGGATGATCAATTAATTACTTAATAATAATACATAATTTTTAATAATAATCATAAAAGTTTTGGGACGCCTGCCTTTACATGCACATGAACTTTAATGACATCCCATTCTTAATCCGTAGGGTTTAATATGGAGTTGGCCCACCCTTTGCAGCTATAACATCTTCAACTCTTCTAGGAAGGCTATCCACGGCCATGGAAACCCATTCCATGAAGCTCTCTACGCACTGTTCTTGAGCTAATCTGAAGGCCACACAAAGTTTGGAGATCTGTAGCTATTGACTCTACAGAAAGTTGGCGACTTACCCCGCTGACCCTGCTCTGTGATTTTACGTGGCCTACCACTTTGTGGCTGAGTTGCTGTTGTTCCCAATTGCTTCCACTTTGTTATAATACCACTAACAGTTGACCGTGGAATATTTAGTAGTGAGGAAATTTCACGAATGGACTTATTGCACAGGTGGCAACCTATCACGGTACCATGCCTGAATTCACTGAGCTCCTGAGAGCGACCCATTCTTTCACAAATTATGATTTTATACACCTGTGGTCATGGAAGTGATTGGAACATCTGAATTCAATGATTTGGAGGTGTCCCAATACTTTTGGCAATATAGTGCATGTTAAATATATTATATATTATGTTAAAAGTAATTAATTGATCATCCTGTAGATGTCCTGTTAAATTAATAAAATCTCAAAAAAAAAAAAAAAAAACTCAACCAAAAGAGTACATTTAAAAAAAACTTTATAATAAAGTTTAATAAAATAACAAATGTAAAAAATATTTAAATGTTTTCAGACCCTCATTTTAATTATTATACTGTATTTGTCTTTATGCTATAAAACAATGGTTTTATTTGTTTAAGCTTTAGCTCCCTCTTGAGGATGGACCCAGCTAATGATTAATAAAATAACCAACAATACAGAACATTTAAAGGGATAGTTCACCCAAAAATGGGTCATTTACTCAACCTCAAGTTGTTCCAAACCCGTAAGACGTTTGTTCTTCAAAACACAAATGAAGATATATTAATGAAATCTGAGCGATTTCTGTTCCTTCATTGACAGCTATGCAACTACCACTTTGACGCTTTGAAAAGTTCACAAAGAGATCATAAAACTAATCCATATGGATTGAGCGGTTTAGTCCACATTTTCTGAAGGGACTTGATCACTTTATATGATGAACAGATTTAATTTAGGCTTTTATTTACATACTTTAATTTATCTTTCCCAATTAAATGGTTAGTACACCCAAAATTGAAAAAAAAAGAAATGTTAAAAAATGAAAGATGTTAAAAAGTAACAAGGATTGAAACAATTTAATTAAAATACCAAACCAGCATTAAATGGTACAAACCAAACAATACTCAGATCAATAAAACTCAGGATGTGATTATTAAGGCTTGGTTTCACTTTATCAGTTTATTAGTAGTTATCACAATACTTCCATCACAAAATTATCACATGATCTTTTTAATTTAAATATAGTTGTTTAATCCAGGTAATTTCAGAGTTCATGGACAACAATGTCAAAAACACCTTTAGAGGGACAAACAAAAGAACCAAGGCATTCCTTTCTGTATCCTCACAATCTGTACCAGTGAGATCGACTGAAGGACCGCATTTGAGCACACATAAGGCAGGTGCACAGTTCTTAAAGTCTCACCATATTACTATGCATTTTGACATCTATTTGCCATGCATGTTATTTACAGGTTCTGTCCACTTGCTTTCTTCAGTAGCTGCTCTCGTGACCGGTCAAAATGTATAAATTGCTAGTGGCTGAAGGATTTTCAGTTGGGGTGCTTTGTAAAACGATGTCTCTGTAAACCAAGATTTGAGAAAAATATTTAAGCAAAAGCATTCACAAGAATGAAATCAGATGTTTATTCAAGTTAAGGAAAAACTATGAGAGGAAGTGGAAGAGAGTCAATACCTGTGCGTGCCTAAAACTTTGAACACTCGGGTTTCGTCTGTGATTTCCTGTGTTATCTATGACGACACATGAGGATGACTTCAGATTCTAGTTAATATCAACGATTGAAATTCGCAAATAGTGACAATTTGTACTGGTACACAACACATCATAACATTTTACCTCACAGTTGTGCAGACTCCGTCCTTTAAGCCCATGTTTCCAGAAAGCTAAAACACTTTCTTCTAAACAAACTGTTGAAAAATAACACATTAAAACGTATGCTACTTATTTATATTATTGTATCATTTCAATGTCAACAAATAGTATATTTTCATATGTCAGGTTTGTACCTAAAGTCTCGATAGGGAAGTCAAAATCCAGTTCGGATATTAACTCCTTGCTAGGAACACCCTGCATATTGACAATCTTCACTGTTTCTAGAAGATGACAACATTTATATTCATTTACAATACAATACAAGTATAAGTGTATACTATGCTTTAATAGTTCATTCATATATGAAACATACATACTTTCCAGTGCAATTAAAACTGTGTCTCTGTCCAACTGTGTCACTTGTACAGCTTTTATTGTCTCACTGTCTAAGGAAAGACACAAAGATCAAACATTCACACACTTGTCAACACAAAAAAACATAGTAGGCCTTTACAAAATATGCATGTTTTTCATATTTTCTTTGCTGAATGTGAGGAGAAAATCTGTGGAAAAAAAACGTTTTAAGGGGTCCTATTATGCTTTGTACATTTTCAACTTTCTTTAGTGTGTAATGTTGCTGTTTGAGCATGAAAAAGGTCAAAAGCTCAAAATCACTAAAAAAAGCTCAAAGTTACAAAGCACAAAATCACTCCAAAGGGAGTTATTCACTATATCAGTGCACACTGTTTCTGAACTCCCTGAAACGCCTCGATTGTAAGTCTTCAGTTTTCTTCCGCGAACGAACAAGTCACAGTATTCCTCATTTAAATAATTCCTGCCCAAGGCTTATGCAAATAAAGGGGGCGAGGCCTGGTTGAGTTGTGTTAGTAGTGTGTTGAAACTCGCGGCTATGGTAAGAGGAGTGACATTTCTGAAACATGCTCGAAGTGGTTGACCAATCATAACGCACTGGTCCAGCCAACCAATCAGAGCATATTGCACTCTTTGGAAGGGGGGCTTCATAGAGACAGGAACTAAACAGAGTGTTACTGACAGACTGGGAAGAGAGGTGCTGCAACAATGTCAAATATGTGAAAAATAAAACATTTTGAACATTTATATCATGAAAACCTGTTCTAGTAGACCCCAAAAACAAAATCAAGACTTTGAAAATGTGCTTTCTGTGAAATTCTTCAGCCCTGAATTCATGCAAGACCAGCAGTCACTCACTAACCTGGCTGAGGGTTTGGCATGCCGTTCAGATGGATGATGTCAAACTTTAGCTGGTGCTCATTTTGCTGTTCGGGGCTTTCCTGGACGCCCACACAGAGCTGAGGAAGCTCATCTGTCATTAACACCAGCAGCTCAAAGATGGGCAATGGGTCTGGCAGGGGAACAGCAATGTGCTTCAATGAGAAAAAAAAATGAGAAGAAAGAAGAATGTAACGAGAGAATGACCATCAGATGTTAAATAAACAAGATGTTATATGTTTATTTTGTTTGGTAGCAATTAATAGTTTACTTGTAAATAAAATGGCTTTTTACTATATCATAACTGTAAATTCAACTTTATTGAACATTTAAACAATCTAAAAAAAAAAACGATTTGCATAAGTTTTTGAGTATCTTATTTATCAGGCTTTTATGGCTCATGTGATATAGTGAGAATATGGAGTTCATACTCGAGGAGGAAAAAAACACCTCGGTTTAATTTAGAGGCCAAAACGGACCAAAATATGCTAAAAAATATAAACTATTCATCAGATGACAGAATGCACGTGGAAGTTTGTGTACAACTGGTTTTGCAAAGATTTGATGATGTTAATAATTTAGAGGGCTTAGAAATTAGTGCATCAAATATGACACAGCTTTGTAGGGTTAAGATTATTACCTTCAGGTGCATGAACTTCTGCAGCGGTTCATACCACAACAGCAGAACAAGTCCAGAGGGAACAGCAGCGCATAAGAACGTGCTGTCTGTGTATGGGTTACGAGCTAATGAAGAAAAATCAAGAAAAGCGTAAGTGCATTTGAGATTCATGATCTGTCATTATCATTCAGGGATTTTTCACCATCTTAGCCAATTAGAGGAGGTCAGCAAAGACAGGCATCAGGATATAATGAATAAATATTGATCCAGTGAGAGGCAAGAAATGGCTCTCACCCACACTGCACTTTCGACAGCCCTTAGTGTCTGGGATCTTCACTGACACAGCAAACTTCCTGTGAAAAGATTATTTTGAGTTCCAAATGAACAACACATAAGCTGAATCATTAAACTAAAGATGTCAGTCTTCGGTGTATGTGACCTGTGGATGATCCGTTCTGTGAAGCGGTTGGTGCCGAGGGACAAGTGACCCTGTTTCCTCTGCAAATGCCCTCGCTGCTCAAACAGAGCCGTCAGTCTATGAGAGTAGAGTTGAGAGGACTTACCTAAGAGTAGAAAATAATAGGATAGAAAAGAGTTTTAAAGACTACTGAGGTGTACATTACCTTTTACAGTTTTTCACGTGACGTTGCTGTGCTGCACGGTCACAAAAGCTTATAGTTTGCATGTGATTTTAAGAACTGCGGTTTAAAACCCGTTGATTTTAAACCGTTGAAGCACAATTAGCAACGCTTCCTGAGGGACGCACGACATGAAGCCGCTGCTCGAGTGATTTTTGCCGCCTAATTAGGCTTGAACGGTTAAATACACATGCCTATGTGTCAAAGTAATATGTATTTGCAAGTAAACAGAGTCATTTATGTCTTAAGTGAACGTAAAGAGTCGAGAAAGAACTGAGAAATTGAGAAAGCAGCCGGTCTTAAAGTGACAGCATCCAAAATTACCTGCTGTCATTATTAATGCTAATCAAACAAAAAAAAAGAAAAGAAAATCTGTTACTGCTCTTGACTGAATCACTTTTATAACTTTAATAAGCATAGTGTACATTTAATTTACACAGTAAAGACTGCATTTTTTTTATACATTCGATTACTTTTTTTCAGGTCTATTTCATTTGTTGTATTCTTTACTCTTTCTTTATCACTGTTTACTTGTCTTCAGCAAGCTTGAGAGCTTTTTAGGCTAGTATTAGTTTTTTAAATGATATTGAAATGATGATAAGAATTATGTGAAATTTCAGTGATATCAAACATTTTGATATCATAAAAACCTTATTTAGAGCAAAAATAACTATATTGTGATATATATATATATATCGTTATCGTGAAATAAAATGACTCATCGTGATACACTTATGGTGGGAAAGGACCTTTACATTTGCTAGAACTTTTGTTATTAAAAAACAAATAAGTAATCCCAGGTAAGGCGAGAAAAAGTAATACAAAAGTAAAGTAACAGTTACTTTCCATAAAAACGTGTTACTTTTTAGTAAATTAGTTAATTTTAAAAGTAACTCTCTCCAACACAGATTGATTTCTATTTGAGCACATGAGTTTAGAGGTTTAAAAAAAGGTTTAACAGATTTGCAACTTGTGTTTAAAATGTTGAAAATGGCAATATTGTTTTAAGATATTCGGCTAAAAGATTTTAGTATCTAAGCAAGTAAGAATTATTTAATTTATCTTAAATTTTAGAAATGCAATACAATAAAGTTTGTAATTTCTGAGCTTGTAATTTCTAAAACTGGATGGCTATTACTGGTATCACAACATCAGAAACCTCAACCGTATAATTATAAAAATGATACATACCAGAGATGGACATTAAGACATTGTTCATGACATAAAGCCAAGTACATCTCTGTGGAAGCAACTGCAATGCAAATCAGGAGGTAAAACATATTAACCATTACAAATAAGATGTTTCTCTCTCATTCCTGTTGTATTTTATGACAGAAACAGTTATTGGGTCAAACACTAAATCATGATGATGTTATACACAGCTGTACCTTTTCTAAGGTGTCTTCATGCAGCTCATTCAAGTTAAGGATGTAGACACCCTCCTCTGCCCCTAGAATTAAATACTGATCTATGGGGAAATGATTGAGAAATCAATCCAACAGAACACAATAATATTCTGCTTCTATTTTACTGATACTGAAAAGCTTTTCAACCTATATTTAAATTTGATTGTATTTTCATTAAAGTAGTAGGATAGACAGAATGTACCTCTGGTTTTAGGCAAAACCCATGTCACTGCACAGTGAATTTTCAGTGGACATCCATTAAAGACTTTGCTAAAACAGGCCCCCATCTATGCAACATGAAGTATTACAATTTTTAAATACAATACATCAGATGTGAAATATGTAACTACTGTTTTAAGATAAATTCTGTTACGCTTTATTTTAAGGTGTCCTTGTTACAGTGTAATTACTCAAATAAGTACTGTGGAATATTAATTAACAACATGTACTTACTATATAATTAGGTTTAGGGTTAGTTGCTTGTATGCATAATTTACTGTTATTACTATAGTAAGTACATGTAAGATGTGTAACAAGGACACTGTAAAATAAATTGTTATCATAAATTCTTTCAGACATATAGATACCAGGGCTAGAAGTGCATTAATGACATTAATTATGCATTATTATGTGTTTTGTCACACCCTAATTTAGCAACAGCCAGGTTCAACACATTTAAAAGGTGTGATTAGGTGGTTAAACTTACATAGACTTGGGGAGTGGGAGGAAGTCCGTGAGAATCAGCTCTCTATGAATTAAAGGTTAAAATAACAAGGAAAAGCTTCTGTATGATCTCTTTTAGTCTATTTTAGTAGTACACAATGTGAGCTCTGTCCGTGGTGCTGAAACCATTAACATCCAATGCATTAACATCCAAATATTTAATCTATTAATGTTTCAACCAATTAAATTAATCAAGTTTTTACTTGATAGTGGTTGACCAATGTAGGTTTTTCAATGGCTAATTTAATGTTGATATATTTAGACCTATTAAATATACACTCACCTAAAGGATTATTAGGAACACCTAATCTAATCAACCAATCACATGGCAGTTGCTTCAATGCATTTAGGGGTGTGGTCCTGGTCAAGACAATCTCCTGAACTCCAAAATGAATGTCAGAATGGGAAAGAAAGGTGATTTAAGCAATTTTGAGCGTGGCATGGTTGTTGGTGCCAGACGGGCCGGTCTGAGTATTTCACATTCTGCTCAGTTACTGGGATTTTCACGCACAACCATTTCTAGAGTTTACAAAGAATGGTGTGAAAAGAGAAAAACATCCAGTATGCGGCAGTCCTGTGGGCGAAAATGCCTTGTTGATGCTAGAGGTCAGAGGAGAATGGGCCGACTGATTCAAGCTGATAGAAGAGCAACTTTGACTGGAATAACCACTCGTTACAACCGAGGTATGCAGCAAAGCATTTGTGAAGCCACAACACGCACAACCTTGAGGCGGATGGGCTACAACAGCAGAAGACCCCACCGGGTACCACTCATCTCCACTACAAATAGGAAAAAGAGGCTACAATTTGCACGAGCTCACCAAAATTGGACAGTTGAAGACTGGAAAAATGTTGCCTGGTCTGATGAGTCTCGATTTCTGTTGAGACATTCAGATGGTAGAGTCAGAATTTGGCGTAAACAGAATGAGAACATGGATCCATCATGCCTTGTTACCACTGTGCAGGCTGGTGGTGGTGGTGTAATGGTGTGGGGGATGTTTTCTTGGCACACTTTAGGCCCCTTAGTGCCAATTGGGCATCGTTTAAATGCCACGGCCTACCTGAGCATTGTTTCTGACCATGTCCATCCCTTTATGACCACCATGTACCCATCCTCTGATGGCTACTTCCAGCAGGATAATGCACCATGTCACAAAGCTCGAATCATTTCAAATTGGTTTCTTGAACATGACAATGAGTTCACTGTACTAAAATGGCCCCCACAGTCACCAGATCTCAACCCAATAGAGCATCTTTGGGATGCGGTGGAACGGGAGCTTCGTGCCCTGGTCGGCATCCCACAAATCTCCATCAACTGCAAGATGCTATCCTATCAATATGGGCCAACATTTCTAAAGAATGCTTTCAGCACCTTGTTGAATCAATGCCACGTAGAATTAAGGCAGTTCTGAAGGCGAAAGGGGGTCAAACACAGTATTAGTATGGTGTTCCTAATAATCCTTTAGGTGAGTGTATAATACTTAAATATAACACAAAGGGCCAGATTTACTAAATGTGTGCAGCCACAATCTAATAAAAGCGGCGATGTGAGTGGAAATTTCTCCTACAAATGCATATGATATACATAGGATGAATTCAGGGTGATTGGGACACTTTTTGCCATTGAGATGACTTGGAAAAAGTGTCCAAATCATCCTGAATTCACCCTACATGATATACAGTCATTGCCAGTTATTGACACCCCTGGTAAATATGATCAAAGATGGCTGTAAAAATGAATCTGCATTGTTTATCCTTTCGATCTTTAATTAAAATTTTTCATTGAAGTAAAAGATTTGAAAGTGGGGGGAAAATCACATTATGAAACAAATGCTTTTCTCCAAAACACATTGGCCACAATTATTGGCACACTTTTATTAAATAAGCAACCTCCTTTTGCCAAGATAACAGCTCTGAGGCTTCTTCTATAATGCCTGATGAATTTGGAGAACACCTGACAAGAGATCGAGACCTTTCCTTCATACAGAATCTCTCCAGATCTCCAAAATGAATAATAATTCTGGCCATGACTGTACATGTGCATTGATATACATATAAGGTCAGACGCAAAATGTCTGTGTCCGCAACCTTTTTATTTTCCCTGTAATTTCTCACTGCGTGTCTTTAGTAAAACCTGACAGCAGTTTTTTTAACACCAAAAGAGGATTTGCGCTGGGCTGGCGCAAGCTGTTAGTAAATATGGCCCTAATTGAGATAAAAGACACAAAAATGGGGGAAAAATTAGCATGTGAAATTAGTTCTTCATGTCTGATATTGTGATTGATAAATGATTTAATCAGGAATTGAATGTAGCTGAGACATATTGAAATGTATGGGATATAAGTCTGTAAGTTTATTATTTGTAACATTCAAAGTTTTGTAACTCACAGAGTCCTCTGTTTTCTTCCTCATGGTGCTCCACTCCGGAGAGAGAGCTGTGTCTCTGCTGAGAGTCCTTGTAAGAGTCCTCTGTTGTTCCTGTGTATCTTCACCGTCAGGAACACATGGGTCACTGCACCACTGCCGCACATCTTGACTAGCTGAACATCTTAACAGCACTGACAAAACACAAAGAGAGAAATCTTTTAAAACTTATGGTGAATTTCTTCATGTTTCTTGCATGTGCAGATGGTAAATACCTGGTTTTGGACTTAGTACAGTTTCAGGGCATAGAGTAGCACTAGGTCGAAGCGTTAGATCCTTGTCCTCCAGATCAGAGTCTAAAGAGCTCATGGGAGGAAGTGATGTCGTAGCAGAGGCGGGCGGTGGGCTGAACAGTCCACTTTTCCTCTTACTCCACTGTGCAACATCAGAAACCATTCACATCCTTACATAAATATTCATATATCATAAATGAATCGACATATGCAGTTTCTCAAATTCCATACCTCAAAAGACGAGAGTCTTTTTGCTGTCAAACTCCTGAAAGAGAAAGAAACAGCACACATTCATGTCAGCACCAGTTTAAAATTGTGAATGTGTATGTACTAACATAATAGAAACCAAAGAGAATATTCAATAAAAGATAAAAATCTAATTAAGTTAACATTTCTCAGTAAGGTTTTGTTTTGTTTTGTTTTTATTTGATTTGTTAACATTAGTTAACATGAACTAACAATGAACAGTACTATTACAGCATTTATTAATCTTAGTTAATGTTGATCTCAAGATGTTAAGATCAAAAATTTTATCTGTTAACATTAGTTAATGCACTGTGAAGTTTAATGATATCTAGTAACAAAAATCTAATAATCAATGCATGAAAAATTGCTGGCAGCAATGGTGTATTTTTATTTGCAATAGATGCGAATCCACAAGATGGCGCCAGAACATAAGCGTGTCTCACCTCTGCTGTAACTCTTCCTCTACACTTTCCAAAAGACCCCTGCAGCAATTAATACAGTTTAAATGAAAGGTTATAAAAATTGTGTAAAACCGTAATGCAATTATAAGTCAGTTTCACTCATTCGACACTTACGGTGACTCTGGTTCATCTCCAGATATGCTCCAATCATCACATGATCCCTAAGATAAACATATTACATTTTTTTACTGAGCGATAACCATGAATTATGACATAGAATACTTGGAATGAAGTGGGATAGGTGTGGTTTGTGTCTCATTGAGACCAATAAAACTGACCAGGTCAGGATAGGGTTCGGTCTCTTTCCTCCTGGGAGGGGTAAACTTGACCTGGTCAACTGAAACAAACAAACATACACATTACTCACTTAAATACATTATTTACATATTTTTACTACCTTTCCGTAAGACTTTTTAATGTTTTAAAAGGAGTCTCTTATGGTCACCAAGGCTTGGTGTTTCCAATCAGTGATTTTTTATACAATATCACAAAATGTGCATAAAAATAGGTGGATGGAAACTGTCTGTCTGGTTTGTCTGCCTGTGAATGCTGTAATCTTACAGTCAAGATGTGTAACAATGGATTCTCAGTAATCATGGCATAGACTTGCCACACGATAACACACACACGCATCGCACTCTCCACTTCGCCTTGAATGTGACCACTGGATCCAGTTCACGCGAGTGAGTGTGTGAGGGGGATGGAAAAGGACATGCCATAGGCGTGTGCTAAACAGTACCAGCTCTATGAGTTGTGTGCCTATTGACATCACTGAAGCTATGCTCAATAGTCGCCTTGTTAAAGCAGCACCTCCTCTACTACACATCCATACATTAAACTTTCTAATCATGCACATGCTGCAATGAAAATAGACATGGCACTGACTTTGGAGTGGCAGTGAACTTCAGAAAATGGAATGATAAAAACATGACAAACATAAAAACACATTAAACATAAAAAAAATAGAAATAAGTTCATTACTCCATTCCTACAGACAATGTATCATTACTTAACCATGTATAACAATAGAAAATGTTTGAATTAAAGCTACACTTGTAGAAAAAAAGGTTCTATATAGAACCTTAAAGGGTTCATATATTACAACCTTTTAGGGGTTCTATCATATACCGATCAGGCATAACATTATGACCTAATATTGTGTTGGTCCCCCTTTTGCTGCCAAAACAGCCCTGACCCACCGAGGCATGGACTCCACTAGACCCCTGAAGGCGTGCTGTGGTACCTCGCACCAAGATGTTAGCAGCAGATCCTTTAAGTCCTGTAAGTTGCGAGGTGGGGCCTCCATGGATCGGACTTGTTTGTTCAGCACATCCCACAGATGCTCGATTGGATTGAGATCTGGGGAATTTGGAGGCCAAGTAAACACCTCAAACTCGTTGTTGTGCTCCTCAAACCATTACTGAACCTTTTTTGCTTTGTGGCAGGGCGCATTATCCTGCTGAAACATGCCACAGCCACCAGGGAATACCATTTCCATGAAAGGCTGTACATGGTCTGCAACAATGCTTAGGTAGGTGGTACGTGTCAAAGTAACATCCACATGGATGGCAGGACCCAAGGTTTCCCAGCAGAACATTGCCCAAAGCATTGCACTGCCTCCACCGGCTTGCCTTCTTCCAATAGGGCATCCTGGTGCTATGTGTTCCCCAGGTAATCGACGCACATGTACCCGGCCATCCATGTAAAAAAAAAACATGATTCATCAAACCAGGCCACCTTCTTCCATTGCTCCGTGGTCCAGTTCTGATGCTCACGTGCCCACTTTTGACACTTTTGGAGGTGGTCCCTGACTGGTCTGTGGCTATGCAGCCCCATACGCAACAAACTGCGATGCACTGTGTATTCTGACACCTTTCTATCAGAACCAGCATTAACTTCTTGAGAAATTTGAGCTACAGTAGCTCGTCTGTTTGATCGGACCACACGGGCCAGCCTTCGCTCCCCACATGCATTAATGAGCCTTGGCCGCCCATGACCCTGTCGCCAGTTCACCACTGTTCCTTCCTTGGACCACTTTTGATAGATACAGACCACTGCAGACCGGGAACACCCCACAAGAGATGCAGTTTTGGAGATGCTCTGACCCAGTCGTCTAGCCATCACAATTTGGCCCTTGTCAAACTCGCTCAAATCCTTACGCTTGCCCATTTTTCCTGCTTCTAACACATCAACTTTGAGGACAAAATGTTCACTTGCTGCCTAATATATCCCACCCACTAACAGGTGCCGTGATGAAGAGATAACGTCTCGGTTACGTATGGTAACCCTCGTTCCCTGAAGAGGGAACGGAGACGTACGTCGGACGTCACCGACAAATTGAGATCACTTCAGGGAGCCCCTATCAGCTTCGAGATATAGAGAACCGACCAATGACTATTGGCGTGCGAGATTTGCATCTCGCGCTCCGCCCCGCAGCGCGGG
Source organism: Rhinogobio ventralis (assembly GCA_039654625.1). NCBI lineage: Eukaryota > Metazoa > Chordata > Actinopteri > Cypriniformes > Gobionidae > Rhinogobio > Rhinogobio ventralis. The sequence goes on from CM077193.1 coordinate 45,421,443, forward strand.
TATAAACCGGAAGCGAATGCAGCGCACTGTTGTTTTTCACTGAGGAGCCGAACTAGTGACTCGGCCATGCAGTGATGGTACAGCAACTGTGGCGACGGGACGTACGTCTCCGCTCCCTACTTCAGGGAACGAGGGTTACCATACGTAACCGAGACGTTCCCTTTCAGTCGGTCACGTTCGACGTACATCGGACGTCACCGACGAATTGGGATCCCTTTGGAAAACGCCACAGTTACTACCACTTCCAGCGCCCAGCAAGAGCCCCTCAGACCTCGTCTGTTGCGGGCGGGAAATTCACACAGGGAGAGTCACACTGCTGTTCCGCAAGACCCATTCAGCAGACTATTGGATAACGCTGGGAAAGCGTGCCCAGAGGGACGCTGCGGAAGCCACATCATGCCCGAAGGGAGTTACCATGTGGAGACTATACGTATGGACTGGCCGTGGGCAGTGCAACATACGGAAGTCCCAGGGGTGGCCCCAGCCAAACAGGCGGGGGAACAACACCTAACTGAGATGGCAGAGCGTTCTGCCGAGGGAAAGACACGGGCTCGCCGTAGGGAGCCGTACCGTGGAAGAATACACATATGGGACCGCCGTGGGGGACACAACATATGGAACCCAGCCTAACACAAGTTCCACAATGCATACGAGTGTTAGACCTGGCGTCGGAGGCTCCGCCACATCCGACTGCCGCGGGTTTCGGAGGACTCAACAGGGTTCGCCGTTCTGAGGAACTCGACTGGAGCATATAAGCGCACGTATCCGTTCCATAGGGAAGGGAGTGGCGCAGCAAGCCGACACTTAGAACGGGCACTTCGGTGTTACTGACTATGGGAAGCGAGCACACAGGAAGATACCGGCTCTACACGGAGGCTATAAAATCTAGCGAACGTGTTAGGTGTCGCCCAGCCCGCAGCTCTACAAATATCTGTCAGCGAGGCGCCACGAGCTAACGGCCAGGAAGAAGCTACACCCCTAGTGGAGTGGGCTCTTAACCCGAGCGGGCAGGGCACGTCTTGGGTTTTATCCGCCAAGACGATGGCATCCACTATCCAGTGGGCCATCCTCTGCTTGGAGACAGCCTTTCCCTTCTGCTGGCCTCCATAACAGACAAAGAGCTGCTCTGAGGTCCTGAAGCTTTGCGTTCTGTCCACGTAAGTCCGCAGGGCGCAGACTGGACAGAGAAAAGCTAGGGCTGGGTATGCCTCCTCCGAAGACAGCACTTGCAGGCTCACCACCTGGTCCCGGAAGGGAGTGGTGGGAACCTTGGGCACATATCCGGGCCGGGGTCTCAGGATTACATGAGAGTTACCCGGCCCGAATTCCAGGCACGATTCGTCGACCGAAAATGCCTGCAGGTCCCCTACCCTCTTGATAGAGGCCAATGCAGTCAGGAGTACTGTCTTCAGAGACAGGATTTTTAACTCAGCTGACTGCAAAGGCTCAAAGGGCGCTCTCTGCAATGCGATTAGCACCAGAGTTAAGTCCCAAGAGGGTATAGAGGAAGGGCGAGGTGGATTTAGTCTCCTCGCCCCCCTCAGGAACCTGACGATCAGATCGTGCTTCCCTAGAGACTTACCACCTACCATGTCATGATTAGCGGCGATAGCGGTAACATAGACTTTCAGGGTGGAGGGAGACAGCCTTCGCTCCAACCCATCCTGTAGGAAGGAAAGCACAGAACCGTTCGAACATCTCCAGGGGTCTTCTCGGCGAGAAGAACACCAGTCGACGAACAAGTTCCACTTCAACACATAGAGGCGCCTCGTAGAGGGAGCTCTAGCGGAAGTGATGGTGTCTACCACAGCCTGTGGTAGGCCACCTAGAACCTCCACGTCCCGTCCAGGACATGGACTTGCTCCTCGTCCTCCCTGACCTTGCACAGAGTCTGTGCAAGAAGGCTCACTGGGGGAAACGCATACTTGCATAGGCCCTGGGCCAGCTGTGTGCCAGCGCATCCGAGCCGAGGGTCCCCTCAATCAGGGAATAAAACAACTGGCAGTGGGTCATGTCCGGGGCGGTAAACAGGTCTACCTGTGCGGTCCCAAAGCGACTCCAGATCAGCTGGACCATCTGGGGATGGAGTCTCCACTCTCCCGGGAGCACTGGCTGTCGTGAGAGCTTGTCGGCCGCACGATTGAGCAGGCCCGGAATGTGAATGGCACGAAGCGACCTCAGATGCTTCTGACTCCATAGGAGGAGATGGCGGCCTCCGTCTGCTTTTGGGCGGCCGAGAACTGCTGGGCAAAGCTCTCGACCGCGTCGCCGAACAACCCGGCCGAGGAAACGGGGAGTCCAGGAATCGATACTTGTCGATCTCCCTCATGTCGGCCAGGTTGAGCCAGAGATGGACTCACTGATAGAACAGGCGGTGATTTTCGCCGCCCAGAGGGCGAGGTCCATCGCTGTCCGGAGCTCCCGGAGGAGCTCTGGGTCAGGCCTACCCTCGTGCATGTCCATGAGTGCCTGGGCCTGATGCACCTGGAGCAACGCCATGGCATGCAAGGCGGACGCAGCCTGGCCACAAGACCTGTAAGCCTTCGCAGTCAGACTGGAAGAGAACTTACAGGCCTTGGACGGGAGCCGCGGGTCACCGCGCCAGTTGGAGGCGGTCGCCGGACACAGTTGTATCGCGACGGCCCGCTCCACTGGCAGTCCCGCTCACTAGGCAGTCTCGCTCTTCATCAACGGCGTTCGGCTCCGAAGTGAATGAATAACAGTGCGCTGCATTCGCTTCCGCTTTATACCCGCGCTGCGGGGCGGAGCGCAAGATGCAAATCTTGCACGCCAATAGTCATTGGCCAGTTCTCTATATCTCGAAGCTGATAGGGGCTCCCTGAAGTGATCCCAATTCGTCGGTGATGTCCAACGTACGTCGAACGTGACCGAATAAAAGGGAATCAGCGTTATTCACTTCGCCCATAATGTTATGGTTGATCGGTATATATATATATATATATATATATATATATATATATATTTATATTGTGTGTCTATTAATTGACAGTATATTTTTCTGGTTGATTTTGGAACTGACACAAGAAATAATTAGGCACTATCAGCTGATTAATATAAAAAAAGATTTACATATCTATATATATATATTTTCATAGAATATCTATAAATATTACAAATAATATAAAAAATGTATGGTAACTGAACTGTGTGTTTTGAACAGAATATGACATATGATATGATTTATTTAAACACTTGTTTAAAATGTACATTGCAAACAAGGAACTTTGTTCACATTGTTAACCAGAACTTACATTGTTCTTCAGACAAACTCCTCTCCACTGGCATATGTTTCCCTTTAGACTGGATTTTATCCGGGGCTGTGTCATTTGCCTTTAACACACACACAAATATTGCCACTACAAATATTTGTACACTTTGACAAACTGAACTCTGACATGCTTTTTTTAGGAAGAAAAAAAAAAACATGAAATGACTTGACTGCCAAAGTTTTCCAAAAATCCTGTATCATATGCTTCTCTTCATGATGTTCTTTATTTATCCTTTATTTATCTTATCCTGGAAAAACACTTGTATAAATGATTAAATAAATAATGAAATAAATGAACTGCCATAAACAGACAAACTTTCAGATCGATTTATGTCATGTCAGAATTACCATAGGCGTAATTATGAACAAGGAGCATAAGAAGTTTAGCATAAAAAAATATTAATTTCAGAGCCAGATGGCATGAATAGAGTTGCCATCTCATAATCTCAACATGATGCGAGTGTGTCTTACTCTCACCTCTTCAGTCTCCTCAGGACTGGAGGGATGGTGGAGGTCTGGGTTATTTGCCATGTCCAGTAGCTCAATCATCAATTTTCTGGTCAGTAACTGTGTTACAAACGGGTGCTGAGGAGAGAGATAGCGAGAATTTAACAGAACTCAAGAAAAATTAAGATTTCGATGGTCAATACGATTGCAATTTTACCATATTTTATATTCTTAGATCTGCTATATCTAAGCTCTGCTCACTATCAATTTTAACTGGATTAATACAAAGTAATGACTCAAATCATTTTAATTATAAATACTTGTTATATAAATATTGCTATCATAATATTTAAATATTTTAAATTGAATGATTTTCCCTAACAAATCTTAGGGAAATAACAAATTTATAGTGTTATCTGGCAACATAGCAAAAATCCTGGAAAAATATTCGTGAAAAAACAAAAACAAATCGTTCCCACAAAAATATTAAGCAGCACAACTGATTTCAATATTGACAATAATATGAATTGCTACTTGAACACCAAATCACCATTAGAATGATTTCTGAAGGATCATGTACCAACGAAGTCTGTAAAAATAGATTTACTGTCAACATGAAGGAATGATTTTTCACAGGTATTTTCCCCATAATTTGAATTATGCATTGTGTTGTTTTGTGTTTTAGGTAGGGTTGCAAAGGGGCTGAAAATTTCCGGTATGTTTACAGAAACCTTCCAAAAGTTTCCGAAAATATCCCAAAAATCACGGAAAGTTTCTAGAAACTTTGCAACCCTAGTTTTAGGGTCAAAGGAAATGGCCGTGCCTTGAAAGCTTTTACACATCTCCTGACCACATGAGAAAAGTTGTTATATGTACATGATATTCAGCAGCAACGCAAACACAGATATTAACTTTTTGTTGAGTTTGATTATTGTCACCTGGAGAAGAGTTTCTGCTGTTGGCCTCTTGCGAGGACTTTTGATCAAACACATCTTCACAAAGCTATGAAAACCTGCAGACCTGCAAAGACAAGGACACAAACCTCTCACGTCAGCTACTCACAGTAAACCTTAACTTTTTTTTCTGTGAGGTTTTAAATCTCACCATTTGCTCTTGTCCTTCAGTTTGGGAGGCTGGAAGCTGCTCTTAGACATCAACATCAGAGCTCTGCAACAGAAAAAAATAAAACCTCAGTTCAGAAATGCTTTATATTGCCAGGATATTTTCTGTTCTGGTAAATGAATTGGATGCGTCATTCTGACCGCATGGGATGAAGGTCAAACATAGGTGGCTGTAGCTCTGCCAGCTCTATGGCGGTGATGCCCACTGCCCAGATATCACACAGATGGTTATATCCACCCTTCTTTTCCACTGCTGCCACCTCAGGGGCCATCCTAACATAATAAAGAAACATTTCCATTAGATACGTCACATCCTGCAGTCTGACTGTATTTCAGGGTCATGTAAAGAGTAAAGGGGTGAATTTATTAATCTATCTATCTATCTATCTATCTAGCTAGCTAGCTAGCTAGCTATCTATCGTTCTATCTATCTGTAAAACATTTAAAGGTTCACTCAAAAACTCTGTCATCATTTACACACACTTAAATCAGTTTCCCATAGCCTAAGATGATCATAAAGATAATTGGTGCATATGGCTTCTATGATCTATTTAGGCATACAATGCTTTTGTTAAACAAAACCCTGGTTAGTACATTATTCAACATTTCTCTTTTTCTGTTCCATGGAAGAAAGATACTAATACAGGTTGAAAGGACACAAGGGTGAGTAAATGATTCATTTTTGGGTAAACTATTCCTACAATAGCATTCATAAGACACCACAAATCATGAATCCTGGTCATGGCTTAATCTATGAGACAGCATGCTAATTGCTTTAAAACAAGACAATTCAGACAGTGTAATTCTGCAGGATCTCTGTGCAGACGGCTCACCAGTAGGGAGTTCCTATGAAGGACTTCCTCTTGGCAACAGAGGCACTTATCTCAGCCGCAACCCCAAAATCAGCTAGAGAGAGAGAAAGAGAGAGAGAGATAGAGAAAGAGAGAGAGAGAGAGAGAGAGAGAGAGAGAGAGAGAGAGAGAGAAACAGAGATGTTTACAATAATCTAAAATGTGTACTTTGTATTCTGTGCTTTAGGGTTCAATAACACATAAAATCACTCACCCAATTTGACATCTCCTCGATCAGTAAGAAGAATGTTAGCTCCCTAAATCAGAAGAGAGATTCATACTTTTATTGAACTATTTTGAACATAAAAAACCACCATACCCACTACTATTGTCACCAACATTTACTACTGTTCAAAAGTTTGAGGTAGGTGAGATTTTTTTTTCATTTTTTTTTTCAGAAATTAGCACTTTTATTTAGCATGGATACATTAAATTTATCTAAAGAGACTGTACATACTTAACTTTTTTTTTTTTGCAATTATATTTCAAATAAATGTTGTTCCTTCGAACTTTTTATTCATCAAAGAATCCTGAAAAAATGCATCAGTTTCCACAAAAATATTAAGCATTTATAATATTTTCACCAAAATGTACCTTGAACAAATCAGCATATTAGAATGATTTCTGACGGATCATGTGACAGTAAAAAAGTTCAAGAATGGCCATCACAGGAATACATTTTTAAAATATATATTTTTACTGTAATATGTGACCCTGGACCACATAACCAGTCATAAGGGTCAATTTTTTGAAATTGAGATTTATACATCATCTGAAAGCTGAATAAATAAGCTTTTTAGGATAGGGCAATACTTGGCCGAGATACAACTATTTGAAAATCTGGAATCTGAGGGTGCAAAAAATCCAAATTTGAGAAAATCGCCTTTAAAGTTGTCCAAATGAAGTCCTTAGCAACGCATATTACTACTAATAATGAATTTTTGAATTTACGGTAGGAAATTTACAAAATATCTTCATGGAACATGATCTTTACTTAATATCCTATTGATTTTTAGCATAAAAGAAAAATCAATAATTTTGACCCATACAATGTATTGTTGGCTATTGCCACATATATAACCGTTTGACTTATGACTGGTTTTGTGGTCCAGGGTCACATATATAAACTGTAATTTTTGATCCAATAAATGCAGAATAAGAGATTTCTATCAAAAACATGAAAAAAATTAATCTTACTGACCCCAAACCTTTGAACAGTAGTGTACATTATGTCATAGAAAAGCCTCATTCACCTTAATGTCTCTGTGTATTTTGCCTGTCTCATGGAGATGATTCAAACCCTGCAGAGTAAGACAAGAACAGAAGTCTTTTTAAAATCATTGAGAAAGATTAGAGCCTCTGATGGTCTTTTTAAATAATTAATTAGCCTTACCTGGAGTGTTTCCCTGCAGATGTAAGCAATCTGTTTTTCCTTTAAAGGTCCAGTTACTGTAGAGGGAATATTATATTAACTCTCACTTAACTGAGAGGGCAGTGGTTAAAGGCATATTAATAATAATAATTGTTCCCCATCATTATAAATAGTTTTAAAGGTGCAGTGTGTAATATTTATGAAGATCTATTGACAGAAATGCAATATAATATACATAACTATGTTTTCAATGGTGTATAAAGACCTTACATAATGAACCGTTATGTTTTTATTACCTTAGAATGAGCCATTTCTATCTACATACACCGCGGGTCCCTTTACAGTGAAATCACTTTGCGCCGTTGTGTTTCTACAGTAGCCCTAAACGGACAAACTGCTTTACAGAGCGCTAGCTACTCTCTGCTGTCTCAGACGACGACATCTTTGTCCTGTGTTGGCTACCGTAGCTTCAGTATGTGCTTTGAAAGGGAGGGGTGAGCGGTGGGCGGTTGCAATTCACAACCTCACCGCAAGATGCTGCTAAACTTAACAGTGCACCTTTAAATGCTTGCATAAAATACTAATGCCTGGTTTCACAGACGAGGCATGTTCGAGCTGTTAACTGAAAGCAACATCTTAAAATATGTCAGTGCCATTGTTTTGTCTCAAGATGCACACCAGTAATGTTTTTTTTTCTAAGGCACGTTTATAAGAGCAACTTAAATGTCCTAATTGAACTAAGGCCAAGTCCTGGCTTAATCTTAGCCCTGTCTGTGAAACCAGGCCTCATTTTATTCAGGGTATACCTTGGTAGATATCCTGCAATGATCCTCCGCCACAGTATTCCATGCAGATCCACAATTTAGTATTCCTGAAAAGTTGAACAGTTCAGTGCACAGCCCTTGCACACAAAACATTTTCAATAGACATGACAATAATCTCATAAACATTTTGAAAGCTTGTGAGTGGGAATGCATGCCTTTGAAATATTATTCGGGAATGCACGAGTCATCTAGAGCATGTGCTGACACGTCGGCAACTATTTACAAAACCTATTCTGTGATTTGTGCTTCGTATCTGATTGTGTAACTCTGCCTGTAGGGTATAAAACATGTGGTGGAATGCACCTTTCCATGCCCTGACAACTACTGGAGAAATACCAGGCAAGGCTCAGACATTACTGTACCTGTGGTAAGTGCCATAATAGGCCACAATGTTCTTATGTTTGCACTCCTTCATCATTGTTATCTCCTGCTGGATGGAGGTGATGTCATCACCTGAATAAGGAGTGAAAAAATTAGAGAAAGAGTGTATACTGAACAAATACTTGCCCATAATAATCACAAAATATTTAAAGTATTTTACTCCAGAATGCAGTGATTGACACAGATATTCTAGAGAGCAGTGTAAAAATAACTTATAAAATATAATCAATCATTACTACTCATGTGAGCCCAGTCATTTTAAAATAGTTTTACTTGTAAGTGTCTTGACAGGAAGAACTATAATTATGTATAAATATAGTGCTCATTATCATATAAATCCTTCATGCGAGGAATCAATCCAATAAAACTTCTCTACACAACTGATACATGAAAATGTCCTATGCACACATATCCAAATGTATATAATATTTCATGCTTATAACATTAAAACTACTAACATACCTGGATCCAGTTTAACAATTTTAATAGCAGCCATTTCTGAGCTCCTAATGTTTCTAGCCTGAAAGAAAAGGCATAATGTTACATGATGAACTGGAAAGTCATTTGTTTTTGTTTTTTTTCATAAAAATGGACCATTTCAACTGCTGTAAAACAGCCATTATATGCACATATGTATAAGAACAATTTTATGTAAATTTTATATTAATCCATACACAACTATTCAAATGTTTGGGGTCGGTAAGATTTTTTTATGTATTTGAAAGAAATCTATTATTCTCACCAGGGTTGCTTTTATTTGATCAAAATAAACATTGTGAAATATTATTGCAATTATTGCAACTGCCTTGTGTTTTAATATATTCAAATGTAATTTATTTCTGTGATGCAAAGCTGAATTTTCAGTATCATTACTACATTGTCACATGATCCTTCAGAAATCATTATAATATGCTGATTTGCTGCTCAAGAAATATTTCTTATTTATCATCAATGTTGAAAACAGTTGTGCTGCCAAATATTTTTGAGAAAACTGTGATATTTTAGGGTTCTTTAATAAATATAAAGTTCAAAAGAACAGCATTTATTTGAAATAGAAATCTTTGTAACATTATAAATGTGACACCCTTAATCAGTTTAATGCAGTTGGTTAGTGTATATCTATAATTTCACTTACACTTACTATAACTAACTATTAAGAAGAATTGCTTTATTGTGAATGATTATTACCGGTATTATTAAAAAAAAAATCTGAAGCAAAATTGGACCTAAAAAACAAAAAATCTATTTATTTAAAAGGAATTAATAGAACATTGTTGTCTTTTATCATATGGCCATGTATAACAATGAGAGACAATGTGCTATAGTGATTTTACTATAGTTCAGGTTCAGGGTTTTAGGTTTAAAAACACATTTCAGCCATATTAAAATCACTGCAGCATTTATATTATATATTTTTGTTCTGGTTTTCAAATAAACATTTTACATTGTATGTAAATGCACAAATGCAACACAGAGGTGAATAAATGTGGTTTTAAGGCCATGTTTACTTTGGTGAAATGTTTGGGATTCTGTAGAAAAGCTAGGAACAGATCCAGCTCTCCCGGCAGGCATCTTAATGACAAATATCCTAGTGTCAGTGGCAGCCATGCTGTGTCCTTCACTGTAACCTTGTTCTGTAGCCATAGCCAAGAGCTGATGTTCTTACTTTATCTTTCTAGACCGTATGATAGGCCTACTGCACCATCAGTTAATCACTCTTATGAGTGCAGTATCATACGGTCTAGATTCAACTAGCCAAAGATTAATCAAATTCATTTAGCTTTGAAATGAAATGGGAAACTCATGCACATTAAATGTGTGTTATACATACAGAGTGGTTTATTTAAAGGTTTGCTATTATGCATTTTTACATTTTCAACTTTCTTTAGTGTGTGCTGCACTAAATAATTAAATTAATGTTGCTGTTTGAGTATGAAAAAAGGTCAAAGTTACAAAGCACAAAGTCATATCAGTACACACTGTTTCTCCTTAAAACGCCTCGATTGTAGTCAAGTTTTCTTCCGGGAATGAACATGTCAATATTCCTCATTTAAATAATTCCCGCAAAAAGGCCTGGTTGAGTTGCATTAGTAGTTGAAACTCGCAGTTAAGGGGAGTGAAACATGCTCGAAGAGGTTGACCAATCACAAAACACTGATCCAGTTGACCAATCAGAGCGCATTGTGCTTTTTGGAAGGAGGGGCTTCATAGAGACAGGAACTAAACAGAGCATTACTGACAGACTGGGAAGAGAGGTGCTGCAACAAATACACCAATCAGGCATAACATTATATCCTAATATTGTGTTGGTCCCCGTTTTGCTGCCAAAACAGCCCTGACCCGTCGAAGCATGGACTCCACTAGACCCCTGAAGGTGTGCTGTGGTATCTGTCACCAAGATGTTGGCAACAGATCCTTTAAGTCCTGTAAGTTGAGAGGTGGGGCCTCCATGGATCGGACTTGTTTGTTCAGCACATCCCACAGATGCTCGATTGGATTGAGATCTGGGTATTTTGAGACCAACCAACATCTCAAACTCATTGTTGTGCTCCTCAAACCATTACTGAACCATTTTTGTTTTGTGGCAGGGCGCAATCCTGTTGAAAGATGCCACAGCCACCAGGGAATACCGTTTCCATGAAAATGTACATGGTCTGCAACAATGCTTAGGTAGGTGGTATATGTCAAAGTAACATCCACATGGATGGCAGGACCCAAGATTTACCAGCAGAACATTGCCCAAAGCATCACACTGCCTTCACCGGCTTGCCTTCTTCCCATAGTGCATCCTGGTGCCATGTGTTCCCCAGGTAAGCGATGCACCCGGCCATCCACTTGATGTAAAAAAAAATGTGATTCATCAGACCAGGCCACCTTCTTCCATTGCCCCGTGGTCCAGTTCTGATGCTCACAGGTCCACTGTTGGCACTTTCGGCAGTGGACAGGGGTCAGCATGGGCACCCTGACTGGCTATCAACTTCTTGAGCAATTTGAGCCACAGCAGCTCGTCTGTTTGATCAGATTGCCTCCGCTCCCCACGTGCATTAATGAGCCTTGGCCGCCCCATGACCCTGTCGCCGGTTCACCACTGTTCCTTCCTTGGACCACTTTTGATAGATACTGACCACTGCAGACCGGGAACACCCCACAAGAGCTGCAGTTTTGGAGATGCTCTGACCCAGTCGTCTAGCCATCACAATTTGGCCCTTGTCAAACTCGCTCAAATCCTTACGCTTGCCCATTTTTCCTGCTTGTAACACATCAACTTTGAGGACAAAATGTTCACTTGCTGCCTGATATATACCACCCACTAACAGGTGCCATGATGAAGAGATAATCAGTGTTATTCACTTCAGCTGTTCAATGTTATGCCTGATCGATGTGTGTGAAAAATAAGGTGTTTTTTTGCATTCAAGCATGTAAATCTATAGCTATTATATATATATATATATATATATATATATATATATATATATATATATATATATATATATATATATATAAATAAAAGTTAACTAGGAAAGTGAACCTACATTTTTGCTTTGGGCTACTCATAAACATAAATCGGCATTTCTGGACAAAACCTGGAACTTCACTGAGCTGCCTTCCTGTTGTTTTTCCTGGCATGCCAGAGGGCTTCCTGTCATGACTAAAGCGACAGTGCAACATTCTCTTAATGGTTTAACTGTGCAACCTGAAATAACGCAGCCACAAACCAAGAACAATAGCTCGGGTTGGGTATCTGTCTACACTTTGGCCAAAAATCCCCAAAGCTTGTTATTCTTTATGTTGGCATAGTCAGACCTGACAAGTCCATCAAATGCAAACCAGACTGTTTTGTTCGATGGCATCTGGGAATCCTCACCATGAAATATTTTTAGATTTTGAGAAATTTCTGACTCAAAGTTGAGAGAGCTAGAGGACACTAAAAGGATTCTTTGTGCATTGTATGATGGGCATTGTAAGGGTTGTTGGCTCACCCACTGAATTATGATAAAGTGGACTGTGTTAGGGATTGCAAGAATGACACAATCTCCACATTACTTCAGCAAACATACTGTATATAAAAGAGAAAGAAAACACACGTTTGCACTTTACAGACCTCTTGAAGAATAACTACCACACCTGCGTGAGTCTTGGTTTTAAGGTCCAGATTTGTAACATTCCATAAATGTTGTGGTTGTGCTTGTAAGATCAGTCGAGTCAAATATCTGAGCCAACCATATGTTATCCTATAAAATCACAAACATCTATTTTTTTTTTACTTTTCTGTTTGTAAAGGGCTGTTTTGTGTTTAATGTGTTGATGGGTGCATGTCTTTACACACATACTGTGAATACTATCACTTTAGAAAACTAAACAGTCCAGTCAGTCAAGTAATATCATAGCTCGGGTTTCTTTAAATATTCAGCATAAGGAAATTAACTAATAAAAAAAAAACCTAAACATGTCAACATCAGCAAGACTCCCCTTACAAAAACCAGCAGAGGAGCATGGTTCAATGAAGGCATCAGATGGTACCTTGACATTTAACATGATGCTGAATAACCATTTTCCACGGTATTTTCATTGCACTACCATAAAAGATGTCTAAAAACACAACATTGATACCATGTCCAAAAAATGATAATACAATCCTTTTTGGTAGATGTTTGTTAGTAACCCAATAGGCAAAGTGTTTGTGTTTTTTAAATTGTTACAGTGCAGCATGCATTAAATCGTAGACGTTAGATTGATGCTCAATGCGCATTAATCTAAAAATGATCACCTAAAAACAGCTTCAGTCTCACCTTAAAGACATCTCCATAGGTGCCGCTCCCGATCTGATGAATAATCTCATAATCATCCAAGGGATCCAAAAATGAAACTCCTATAGTATTCATGCCAGCAGATCTCTTTATGTTTCACTTATTCATGACAGCTGTCAGTTTGATGTGCAGTAAACTCATCTCATCCTGGTGCGCTGTCATCAAAAGTGGTGAAAAGGAGAGTTGATGATAAAACTGTAGGCTATAGATTTAAATTACGTAATGCAAACAAAAGACAAATATTAATGTTCACATCCAGTGTAATCACTGACTTCGCCTTGTAATCTTTCTGCCTGTCCTTCTCGCACTCGCGCACCCGTAGAGTCACAGTAGAAATCCGTTCTTTGGAGTCGGATCTTTCTAATGAATCGATTCGCAAAATAGGATTGAACATTAACGAATCGGACTGAATAGGTCCGAGCAGTTCTCATCTTTTTCGAACATGTACGGTTTGCGGAGTCGAGAACCATTTAGAAACACGCATATAGCCTACAATTTATTTAGTTTAATATTTATACGTGCAAAAAACATTTTTAATTAAACAGACGTAAATGGATTTTATTAGGTTATGTTTAATGCAAATGTACCTTTATGATTTGATAAGCTGAAGCATGGCACTGAACTGTGGAATTACAATACACACGTTAAAACAGCGAAATACGAATACGAAAAATAAACCGGGAATTTACGTTACTTTATTTAAACGTTTTGAGCACTACAGCAAGTCAGCGACCTCACTTAAAAGAACAGGCTTTTTCAACCGACTCTTTGAAATGAGCTATTCAAAAGAACCGATTCGTGGACACGAGCCGGCTTCATTCATCACTAGACGCGATACTCTTCGCTGCGTTTGCGCATGTGTAATGGGCCTTTCACACAGAACCCACATTGCAAACTATTTACCTATGGATAAGCCCTCACAACGTACGTGACAGTAAATAAAAGCCAGTAAAACTCACTAGATTTGTTCAAGTTGTTTATTTAATGGAAAATACACTTTCACAGTGAGAAAATAATTTTTAAACAATCACTGCATTTTTTCCCCAAAAAGGATACTTGCTATGACACAACTGTAGCCTTGAGACCACCAATGAAATCCAGCAGTTATGTAGAGAATAACAGAACAAGTGCAAGACCTACTCATGTAGGCTGGGAACCCCAATAATTTGTTAAATACATTAGACTCGTGAAGCCAAGAAATGTCTGAAGTTTCATTGTATTGCATCTTTTATAAAAACCTGATAAACACAAAAAAAATCACTTTGGCTTGTTGTAATGCGGGTTTTTTCTTTCAAATAGAACTTTGTAATTGTAATTATACAGATTTAAGGCAAATGAATAAAATTACTTTATACTATCAAAAAATAAAACAAAATTGCTGGTGCATGATAGATGAGTTTTCTGACTTTAACTTGCAACGGTTATAAAGAAGTGAATTAAATAAATTCAGCATCAGCTTATCAGAACAATTGTCATTTCCAGGTAAACTAATGAACTTCACTCCAGGTGAAAATGAAAAAGTTAAAAGAAAGAAAATCTATAAAGGGGCATTTTAGAGAGTTTTGCGAGGGCGTTTCATGAAGGACAAGGTGTAATCTCCAGAAGGTGTGGGTTTCTGTCTCTTCATCTGCACTTGAGACTGTGCCGTAAGCTGCAGTTTAATGGCACTAGAGTTGATCTTGGCCGCAGAAAGCAGCTCCTTCATACCCTTCATCTTCTCACTTTGGAAAACTACCACCGGCCCAACCTGCACTAAGGGTGGCTGGGAAGGTGAAGGTGTGGGACTTGGGGATGATGGCTCATTCTTGCCATCATACTCTTTAGCTCGAGTGCCAGCAGAGGAACGACGGCGTCCTCCTTCTCCTCCGACCTTTTTGGGCACTGGATTTTGAGCGGGCAATGCCGCACTTGGAGACGACGGTCCTGCTTGTTCATCCAACTTGGATTCTCGCCTCGGGCCCCGTCTACGCCCCTCACGCAGGTCCTCACTGGATTGGTCATCGTCGTCCACTGGTTCTGCATCTTTGGTGATGATTGACACTTTTTGCCTAATCTGAGAGAGAGTGAATACACAGAGTCTAGATTATAAATGCCATTTTAACAAAATTTGAAATGGACCCTTTTCACATTTCCGGGGGTTCTCAGAAGCGGAAGTCATCATAGTTGGATAAACTTCTTTAGTGGTAAAGGGGAGATGACAGCAATCATTTCTGTATTCCAATCGGCTCCGATGGCAAAAGAAAAAAAAAATCCATGATAACGTTTACACAACTTTGCAAAAGAGAGAAAAAATACTAAGAGATTGATTACAGCAGTCAGAGAAGAGAGAATGATATGCCATCACTCCCTCAGCTGTTGTATTAGAAACACCCTTGCAGCTGTAATACACTGCCAAGGTAATACACTGCCCATCCATAAAAAAGTGGCTGTTTGGATTTAAATAGGCAAATACTTAAGAGTCTTTGATTGGATTATTATTGCAGTGATTATTATGTTTCTAGCATGTTATATGTTTGAAAGAATGGTTGGGAGGAGCATGAAGAATCATTTACACCAAAAATGTATGCACCTCTTGATTCAAATAACATCACAACATTTATTTCCATCAAAAGGTGCATTAATTTTTGGTCAAGATCATGCATTGACAATGCAAGTGTCAAGCACTCTGTAAAGTCTCCTCCAGCACATCCCAAAGACTTTCAATGAATTTAAGGTCTGGATACACTTAAGCATCCAAATTTTTGGGGGATTTGCGATGTTGATAACTGTGGAAACCGTTAAGGGTTTATTGAGAAAAATCGAGGGATTTTACCTGTGCATCAAAGCGACTAAGAGACTGAACCAGGTAGGTGGCCCAGCCTACATGAAGCACTGGCGTGGGACTTCCTTCTTCCCATTTACAAATCCCATCATAGAACCGGAGTAAGTGAGCGAAGCACTCTGGGTCCTGAAGGGCAGACAAAGCAGCAACCTGTCTGGGCTGGTCCTTTGAGGTAAAAGCATGAATAGAGGAATTGTTCACAACCTCGTTCAAAATAATATATTTTTTTCTTTCATGCTTAATTAAACAAGACCTCTTTTTCCATTTCATCAGCCCCTTCACCACCACTTTCAGCAGCAGCTGCTGTCTCTTTAAGAAGGGTGGGAATGACGTCATTAGCAATGTCAAAAAACTCCTTATAGATCTCCTCGTCCTCTCTGCAGTAGTTGTAACTGTAGACCAAGAAAAACAGTTTATGGGATTATATATTATATTTTGTTCTTGACAATATAAATACTTCACATATACACATGCACAATTTACATGTGTATGTATTAAGATTAAAAGCATATATACAGTACACAACGTTTATTGATAATTATGTTGTTTATAATGCAACAAGACTGTCATAGTTCAAAGCGGCACAAACAAAATTAAGATACGTCAGAGGGGCAGAGGGTAGGAGATAGCTAATGTTGTCATGAAGGAAGAGGAAACAGGAAGAGCAGGAAAAGGAAGTGTATGGGAGTGAGCAGCGGTTCTAGGCGTGCTTTGTGCAGACATCCTTCAGGACTTTAGAATCAAGTATTTTTAGCACTCTATCCATCCACTGCACTGTGTTTAGAGGGAGGAAAGTACAGATTGTCTCTGTCGACAGGGACCGATGCCAAGGCTAAGACAGGAATGAACTTTCTAAACACTAAGGACAAACAGCATGAGGCAACACAGACAATGCTGGCAAACATTACATTTTCCATTTGGCATGAACATTCAAGAGGCTTGAGGTGTTTTCATATTGTCATCTAATCATGACTGTGCAGTAGTAACAGACACATTTTAGTTTAGAGAT
Organism: Rhinogobio ventralis; assembly: GCA_039654625.1. Lineage (NCBI taxonomy): Eukaryota > Metazoa > Chordata > Actinopteri > Cypriniformes > Gobionidae > Rhinogobio > Rhinogobio ventralis. The sequence continues at coordinate 45,438,366 of CM077193.1, forward strand.
TGATTTAGCATTTTTACATAATGTTCTTTACTTAGGAAGGCATTACAAGCATTAATGAGTTTCAAACAGATTAATTTAGCAAAATAAGCAATAAAGCAGTTACACTGCCCCCTGCTGTTAAAGTCTAGTTAAAATAAAGGATAATTGATGCATTTTCAAAAGGGAACTACCTTAATACCTCAGTTTCATTCAATGTTCAGATTTCTATGGTGCTTGACTTACTCTTGCATTACTGATGCAGCCTCTGCCCAGGAACGCAAAGCATCTTGGACATTTTTGTGCCTGTAATAGTACCCTGCTAGATACATGAAAGGGTAGATGTGCTCGTTGTTGTAATATTTTTTAGCCGAGTCAACAGCCTAGGGAAAACAAAACAGATTAGTGCAATTTAATAAGTGACAACCTTGTAAATATCTGTGATATAGTTTTAATCATATACCTTAAGGTGAATAGAGAGAGGGCTTTCCTTGCCAGTCATGGGTTCCTGATCTTCAAGGTCAGCCAAAGTGCCCATTGCCATGGGATACCTTCAACACACCCAAAACATTCAGAAAGAGTTATATACAATAATCAGATCAAATGAGTTATATATATCCCTGCTCTGATTTATTAGAAACATGTCACACCTTTCCAAATCACCTCGATCATACAGCACCCACAACAGCCTCTGAAGAGAGAAAGAAAATGTGTCAAGAAACTGATCTGGATGACAATAGATACATAAATATGCATGTGTGCAAACATAGTTACAGTGGACAGTAAATAATAGACATAGAGCAGCCAATAGAATGCAGGAAACATAGAATGATGTAATGAAAGTTTAAAACAAATAAAAAAGACATACTTGCTGGAGCTGGAGTAACTCTGTACTGTCTGTGTGCAGATCTAGAGAAGGATTGATGGCGCAAACCATGAACGCTACTTCCATATTCCTGTTGCACTTCATGTAGGAGCCTTTAAGATATAACCAGCTCTAAGGAGAAAGAGAATAAAATAAATGATTTACAACATGAAATCTTAAAATTAAAGAATTGTCTCATATTTACACTACCGTTCAAAAGTTTGGGGTCGGTAAGATTTTTCAAGTTTTTAAAAAAAAGTTGCTTATGCTCACCAAGGCTGCAGTTATTTGATCAAAAAATAACCCAGTAAAAACAGTAATACTATGAAATATTATTACAATTTAAATATGTAAATACATTTTAACCCCTTAAACCCGAAGTGTACCGCCAGCAACCCCCCATCCACTGGCACCACCAAGCTACAAAAAAAATAATATTTTTCAAAACTACTGCCTTTATCAACACAAAGTAGGTGTCATTTGAAAGCTTAGAGTCTGAACTTTACAATGAATGTAGCCAATTTGATTAACCCTTAAGTAGTGCTAAGTTATTTGCTAATAAATAAAAAAATGCTTTCATGATTTATGAAATTCTTTTTTGTACTATGTACTGTAATATATCAAAAACATCATACAGCTCAGATAGTCATGTGTCATATGTCATTTGAAAGGTCTCATGGAGTAGAATACAACAAGCATAATTGTTTGGGCTTTGACTAAACATGAGCATGTTTTTGTATGTGAAGCCGCATGACCCAAATGTAAATAATATATAGATGCTGCATTTATGTCACTTTTTGTGAAACTTCATGAAACATGTTCCGATCGAAAAATGGCCTATCATTATTTACAGCATTCTCACGATTAAAATGAATCCAAAATCAACATAATCCATTGCGTCGATCACGAGGTATTGATCTGGATAAAATTTTGCTGCATCTGGATTTAAGTTGCGACACATAAAACTACACAGGCCCACATGTAGCAAAATCAAATGTAGCTTTCATGTGGCGTTTTCGCTTGTAACTTCATTAAACATGCAAAGTTCATAGAAAATGGCACATCATTACTTACAGTGGAGGCTCCCGATTGAAATTAGTACAAAATTCAACACAATTCATTGCGCCAACCACGAAATATTCCTCACAGAGGAACAACAATTTTAAAATGTCTTCCGAGTGTCAAGGGCTAAACAAAAAAGCTAAATTTCTTCCAAATGCTGTAACTTTTGATTACTTTATGCTATAACCACAATTTAATCCAGATGCAGCTCACATGTAGGGGAACAACACCAAAAAAATTGTCCTCCTACCTTATTTCCTTCCTGAGTTATTGCATGTGAAATAAGAAAAAAAAAGCCTTTAGGGGTTAAAATTTAATTTATTGCTGCGATGCAAAGCTGAATTTTCAGCATCATTACTCCAGTCTTTAGTGTCACATGATCCTTCAGAAAACATTCTAATATGCTGATTTGGTGCACAAATAATATTTATTATCAAGCCTGCAAAGTTTTTGTTGAAACTGAATAGAGCGTTCAAAAGAACAGCATTTATTTGACGTCTTTTGTAACATAAATGGCTTTATTGTCACTTTTAAACAATTTAATGCACCCTTGTTAAATGTCAAACGTTTGACATCAAAATGTCATCATGAATAAAAAAACATTATGTACCCTTTCATTGACTCCAGCACTAACAGTCTGACCTCTTCTGTCTTCATTGCCCTTCCCATGCCATGTGACCTCTGCAGTCTCTTCCCCACCCTTGCCAAAGATGACCCAGGCATGATCTTCGGAGAGAGCGAGATGAACATCCTTCAGGCCCAACACCTGACATGCAGCCACCACTGCAAAAGCTACTCCTGAGCTGTCCAGCTTTGTGCCTTACAGAAAGAGAGAGACACAAATGCAATATTAATCTAAAATACATGGCCAGATTTGTTTAATGTCATTAAATATTCAATGTGTGAAGATCTACCTGTGATAAGACTGAAGAGGGACTGAATATGTGCCCTGTCCTTGAAATACGACCGACTAAGACTGTTCCAGATCACATCTGAGACCTTTTTCACAAGCTCACGGCTGGAGCCGCCTGTCGGTTTGCGGTACTGCGACATGTCAACGGCACCACGAATCTGGGCCAGGAAGCGTTCATAGAGGGCAGATACGAGATTCAGCTCGACTGTGGGGAAGCAAGAGTTGGGACAGTCAGGTTTAAGAGGTTCAAAGCGGACGCCCGGGACATTGACGGGAACAACTCTGTTGACAGCCAGAAAGTGCTCTACAAAACCCAGCACTAAGGACAGCAGGGCCAGGTCTGGTTCTGGGTTTTTAAGCTCGGCCTCAAAAAGCTGCACCACTCCATCGATGCCCCGAAGAGGGAAATGCTTCTTCTGAGCCGACCGAATCCCCATGGTTAGTGGTTGAGTTCAATTCCAGTCTGATGTAATCTTCAAAATTAAATAAATAATTATTTTTGAAACAATCAAGCCTGCATTTATTGATCAAAAATACAGAAAAAAAAACTGTAATATTGTGAAATATTATTACAATTTAAAATAATGTTTTAATTTTAATATACTTTAAAATATAATTTATTTCTGTGATGCAAAGCTGAATTTTCATCAGCCATTACTCCAGTCGTCAGTGTCACATGATTCTTCAGAAATCATTCTAATATGCTTAGAGTTATTATAGTCTAATAGTTATTATTAATGTTGGAAACAGTTGTGCTGCTTAATATCTTTTTATAACCTGTGATACTTTTTTCAGGATTCTCTGAAAATAAAAATAAAAAATACTAATTTAAAATAGAAATCTTTTGTAACAATATACACTAGCGTTCAAAAGTTTGGGGTTAGTATTTTTTTTTTTTTTTTTTGAAAGAAATTAATACTTTTATTCAGCAAGGATGTGTTAAATTGATAAAAAAAAAAAGTGATAGTAAAAGACTTATATTTTGAATAAATGCTGTTCTTTTGAACTTTTTATTCACCAATGAACCCTGAAAAAAGTATTTAAAAAAAATATTAAGCAGCACAACTGTTTCCAACATTTATAATAACTGAGTATCAAATCAGCATATTAGAATGATTTCTGAAGGATCATGTGATGTATAACAAATACAACAGTTTTTAATTGAAGTGACGCCTAAGTAACAGCTTTAATCAACATATTTCAGCCCTGTGCCCTCCCTCATTGTGTCCTGTAGATACAAAGAATGTATGTCTTATCTAATGAATGAGTGTCTGATAGTGTGGGCAGGAGTTTAGGCTATTCTTAGCTTACAAGGAAATAATTATTTGGCATTGCCATAGTACAGTTACATTTCTATTATACTACAGTACATTAATATATACCATGGTACTGCATAATAACCATTTATATTTTATTGACATCATGGTAAACCAAGAAGTCAGTATAATCTAAGATAGGGGAAATCCCAAAGACACGTGTAAGACCACAGCTGACGTCCTAAATGTAAAATGTAACATTAAATATTACAAGTAAACGTTTAAATCCAAAATAAAGCATTTGGGCTGGCTGAACATGACATTTAACAGGTTGAATATTAACTGGATGAATATGATGTTTAGTTAGAGTTTAACATATTGATACCGAAGGGAGAAATTTGACCCAGCTGTCTAACTGTATAATATTATAATGATAACCCAGATATTATCAAAAAGGAGCCAGTGCTTGGAATTTGAGCAAGGAAAACAAGGCAACTGCAACCCATGTGAGTCTGGGCGGACATCTGCGTCATGAGGCTGCAGCTAGCTAGCTTACACAATAATAGCAGTTTCTGGTGTTTTTCCAGCTTAAATGGCGTTTTACAGTGAGCAGATTGGTCTCTCCTTAGTTTCTAAACAATAAAGCGTTGCTTGGGTTCATTCTCACAACATACCTTTGTTGAAATTACATCCACATGCTTTTGTTTTGCCCCGTGCTTTTGCCGCGCAGTCGAGAGACAGCCACTCCTACAAAACACCGGAGACGTACACAATCCGTTCGTACGTCAAAACGTTGAAATCTGCTGAATTATGCTTATTCCTATTGTGAACATATCAGCGACATAAAAGTACTTCCTGTTATCTACAAGCATTCGGGAAATGTAGTCTTCGACTTCATCTTTGTGCTTTGACGATGGTTGGTGGACCAGCTTTTGGCGCATTATCGCCACCAATCGGACTGGAGTGTAAAACGTCGACAGGATCTATATTCGTCTTTCTGCTATCTAGCATAATATAAAAGATTCATGTTTTCATTTATTTCCGCTAACTAAACGTGTGTGCCACTTTGTGGTAGTAAATGTGTTTTTCCTTTTGCTTTGACTTGTCAACAACCTGGTCCATTATGTCTATTATTTCATTGTCTTCCGGTTGCATAAACTGCTTGTCTTACAAGTTAGTCATGTTTTAAGCTTGTTACTGTTTTAAGTCAGTTAACATTACATAAAATGTAGATTGGTCTAATTTAATACTAAAAAGTAAGAAGTACGTCTTAACCCTCTGGTACTACTGTTCGTGTGTCGGTCAAAAAAATTTTTTTTTAATTTTTATTTCAATGAAATGATTGTACTATATTTTAGTTCGATCATTTTTAAAAGTATTTTTAGGGGATTTTATGGTACTAAATTATATAGCTCCAGCTCCCCCTTTCTTGACCGACTGTGGGCATGATGGGAGCTGCATCCCCTAACCCCACCCTAATCCTACCCATTACCCTATCTCTCCACCCATTAAACAGGTTAAGCTCCACCCTTGAGCTCCAGATGCTCTGCAGCGAGCACTACTTGTCTAAAAATGAAATTTCCAACTTAAAGGTGCAAAGTGTGATTTTTAGCGGCATCTAGCGGTGAGGTTGTGAATTGCACCCCCCCAACGCTCACCCCTCCCTTTCGGAGAAGCTACGGGGACCGATACAGGACAAAAATGTTGTCGTATAGAGAGCAGAGAGTGACTAGCGCTCTGTAGAGAAGTTTGTCCGTTTAGGGCTACTGTAGAAACATGGTGGCGCAAAATGGGGACCCGCAGTGTATGTAGATAGAAATGGCTCATTCTTAGGTAATAAAAACTTATTGGTACATTAAATAAGTTCTTTATACTCCACTGAAAACATAGTTATGTATATTACTACACACTGAACCTTTAAACTGTCATAACTCACTAATGCGTTGGAGCACAGACTTGGTCGCAGAGTTTGGTCTCTTTTTAAAGACGACACTTGGCAGATTATTGCTGACATGAAAAACAGTTTTAAAAAGTTAAAGGCACACTATGCAGTTTTTCGCCACTAGAGGTCACCTATTCAAAATAAGCGTTGCTTGATGACGCCGAGATTGAGCGCAGCCGGTGGAAAAGAATCGGGACGGGACTCGGGCAGAAATCATGTTCATGGATGAGATTATTAACATTACTGTAGTATGAAGCAGAGCAGGGCCAAGTGCTGTGGGAGCTGAACAAGGTCGCTGAAGCAATTGCTAATGAGAGACGAGCGCGACACACGGCTCGAGAGCAGTGGAACTTTTATTATGCCACAGTCGCCGTTTCCGCTTCTTCCGCTCATACCTATGTGGGGTAACGCAGCGTGTATCATATTAGATACATTTGAGCGTGTTGAAAATGATGTTATAATGGCTTCAACCTCTAATGGCTTGTATTGCTAAATAGCACAACATTTATTTATATAAAATTTATTGTTATAAAATACCATTTTCAATTTGTATATGAAATACTTTTCAAAACACGTTTTACTCTAAAACTGTGAGAAAATTAAAGCCATGAATCTAAACAAGCTGTGTTCCAAATACTTGGTTGATATCTAAAAAAAAAACTGAGTGTGCAGTAAGAATTTGTTTGAGCGCACGCGCAGTACCAAACGTTTCCAATAGATGAAATTCGTCTTCCATTCATTTCTAATGCGATCAAGCGCGACTATTTTTTTTTTTAGGACCATTTAACATTTGAGTGTTTATGTTATGTTTACACAGCGAGTGCCAAAACCTTTAACAACTACCATTCTGATGAAGTAAAAACAACAACAACAAAAAAACACAGAGGGTTAGCATAGTTCTGTTTAAGCAACTGGCCCACTGTACCCACAGTAAATATTTCTTCTAATACCACATACCGTACGACACAGGGAAATGTAGTCTAATCTCGCCCACCATCAAGACATGTCATGTCTATTAACCAAAGGATGACGCTGTTGCACAAGAAATTAAATACTGACCCAGCATTAGTGTCATGGTAGAAAATATCTCCAGCGCACAAATGCGAAAACATTATATAATCACGAGCCATAGAGTTATAGTGTTTACTGTATCTTTTCCAAGTAGGCGAGGATATATTAGAGGTTTCAGGGTTAATAACGATTGTTTGGATGGTCGAGACGGCAGAATAGAATGAGGCAATTCAGGTTGATATGATTATTTTAATGACTGATAATGTATATAACAAACACAGATAATAGTTTTTAGATCATACTTTAATACAGAAGGCATTTGTTTACTTCTTTAAGCAACCCATCGACCTCTCTCACCCCAATTACTCTCTCTCTCTCTCTCTCTCTCTCTCTCTCTCTCTCTCTCTCTCCCCCCCATGTACCCGCCCTGTTTGTCTTCCACCGCAACATTCAGGCAGGTTCACCTAATGTGTGTGCAGGCTCGGTGACGCCGCTGCTGTATTGGGAAATACTCGGTGAATCGGGAACCTTCAGATTATCAACCAACGGCCACAACCTCAACGACACCTCTGTGCTACAGATCCTGTAGAGCAACACGACAAAAATGGCAGATCCAATGACCCAATCTTCTCAGATTTCGTCGTCACAAGGCCTAAACGATGGACATTCTGCAGCGGCCAAAGACTCAAAGTTTTCCGGTAAGAGAACGTGAACGTCATAACAACAGTTCCGTTGAATTTGTTCTGTTTGTTTTTATATTTCCGGCGTGTGTTTATTGACATTCTAAATGGAACCAGTGGAAATTCATTTGGCAGGTTGCGCTGAGTGAGGACAATACGAGCTGGTATAGTCGATTTGAATGTATGCACATGTTTAAAATGCCTTTAAGGTAATACTGGAACTCTCTGGCGTTATGCAACAGTCATGCACTGTTTATTTCTCACGTACACTTTCCATATCGCCTCCCTTTGGCGTAATAGAACGATTATTGACTGTACATTTTGCAGGGATAAATGGCATGGCGGATGTGGGACTCCGAATGAATGTTCTCATCCACTGCTTTGACCTGACGTTTATTTTTAGGAAAAGGCCACGGAGAGATATGAGGACACATAATACTTCTTTGAACTGAAATGGGCACATGTTGCGGCTCAGCTGATGATCTGCAGTGCAGATGCATCCGAAACTGGAGGACGGTGTAAAGGAAGGGAAAAACCTGCTTACACACCCCATCTACATTTCTAGCGACGTGACAAAGCGAGAGCAATCAATAAAGCCGTCTAGAGCCAATTATGAATCTATCGTCAATGAGTCGATTGAATGTTTAGAACTGAATCGGTTCTTGATTCAACCCATAATGTTTAAATTAGATTTGAATTAATTGTATTTATTTTTATTATTTAATTTATATTACATTGCATGGCTGCAACCTACTGAACAAGGGCACATATGGCATTAAAATAAACGCCTTTATAAATATAAAGATTATACACGCCTACATATGGCTATATTGGAACGTTTAAATCATGTAATATGCCAAGTCAGTGTGATGTAATAATGTTCTTTCGGTTCTTTAAAACGAAAGAATCGATTCGCAGAATTGAGTCAGTCGTCCTACCATCGCTACTGTCATGTCTGATGGCTTTGTTAATCATTTCTTCTCGCTTGTCATTTTGCCTGCAGTGTAAACAATCTTAAAGGCGATACATTTTTATATTTTAGAAATGGCAAACAAACCCCATTGCACTAAATGCAGTTCAGTTTGTCCATCAGAATTACACGCTGTCCTTTGTTCGAGTATATGTTCCGTTTTGAAAACAATAAAATTACATGATGTCTTTGTTCGGGCACTGTATATTTTTCCGTTGTGAAAACAATGCCGTGTAGTTTTTACTAGGGACGTTGGTTCGCTGCTTTTTAGCTCGTCGTCAGCATATGGAGCGCTTCTGTCCTCCTTGGTTTGTCTTTATTTAGGCGTCTGGGAATCTAATAGAATTAGAACGTGAAGTTAAGACTCCATGACGTCACTCTGCTCTGAATTTCCAGCATGGTTTAAAATGTTTTGATGCCTTCAAATGCTGTTTGGCTCTTGAGCTTAGGCACATCGAGTTCAGTTAGGGGTTAGAAATTGAATATTGCTGGAAGGATGTAGACATGACTGTCTTACAGGCTTGTTATCGCAGACACCATATGTGAAGGTGACTTATTGAACCAGATGGTTAAATTTAGCTGCAATGGCCTTCTGAGATGCCAGTGCGGGTGCCATTGTCACTGGACAGATCGTAACTTTACCCAAATTCTACCTATATAAGTATACAAAGTAGTAAATAATGCCATACTTGGCCAAGTGTTGCTTTAATGTGCTGTTCTGGGTTAAATTCAGGTTAAGCTCTATCGATAGTGACTGTGAATTAACAGTTGCGCACTTTTATTTGGAAATCTATAGCGCAAGCATGCAATGGTTGCCTCATAGACGTCTTTTGTAAGTGCATTTGTGAGTCTGTGGCCTGTTTCACAGACAGGGCTTAGATTAAGCCAGGATTAAGCTTTAGTTCAATTAGGAGTAACATTTATAGTAACATGTATTTAGGTGTAACAAAGTTACATTTCAGAGAAGGAGGCGGACATGAAACGTAACTATTCGTGAAATAAACAACAAAACGAAAGGAGCGGCAGCGGCCGACTGTGGTATATAAGCATACTAAAAACAGCAACGTAAATTGTCCCAGGCTCTCCCACCCTGCTTTATACCACAGAAACGTTAATAACTTTAGTACATTAGCTCATCCCTGGACATGATTTCTGTCTGAGTTCCGTCGGATTGCTTTCCATCGGCTGTGGAAGTGAAAACGACAACTCGCATGATCCCACGCTCATTCAGCATCATTACTTGAGTCTTCAGTGTCACATGATCCTTCAGAAATCATTCTAATATGCCGATTTGATATTATCAATGTTTTTGTGGAAACTGTGATACATTTTTTTGCAAGATATTTTGATCAATAGAAAGCTCAAAGCATTAATTTGAAACAAATGTATTATCAATTTTGATCAATTTAATGCGTCCTTGTTAAATAAAAATATAAATTTGTCAAAAAAAAAATCTTACTGATCTTACTTGTCTATTTAACAACGAATCCTGAAAAGCGGTTTACACTGTTAAACAATTTACACAAAAATATTAAGCAGCACAGATGTTTTTTTTAACATTGATAATAATAAGAAATATTTCTTGAGCTTCAAATCATCATATTAGAACGATTTCTGAAGGATCATGTGACACTGAAGACTGGAGTAATGATGCTGAAAATTCAGCTTTGCATCACTGGAATAAATTACATTTTAAAATATATAAATAGAAAACAGTTCTTTTAAATTGTAATAATATCTCACAATATTTACTGTATTTTTGATCAAATAAATTTCAAAAACATAAAAAAAATCTTACTGCCAAAATTTTGAATGGTAATATTTGTTAAAGCTGCATGCATATCAATTGCTAAAAATGCATATATATATATATATATATATATATATATATATATAAAACATGTGCATTTGCTAACTTTAGATGATATAAAGCATGCCACAATGCAGGGCATGTCAATGGCATGTAAACAACCCCTAGATGTTGTTAGAAGACCTTAACTTGTATTCAACCCAGAACAAATCGATACAAAATATGTTGTTCTATATGGCACCATGAGACTTTTGACTGATCATCTAGACAAACTCATCTTATATCAATTTTGTCAGCCTCTATTGGCCTCTCCCTTCTGTCTGGGTGTGATTCCTAAGGTCAGTACAGCTGGCTGAGACAGCAGTCTTAAAGCTTTAGGTGTCATGATTCAGTCCCCTCAGGAATAGAGCTGATATTGCTGGCATGACAGAGATGCCACACAGGCTCTTCCAGTGTCAGAGGCCAATCCGTTCCCACTTTAAGCGCTTCCCTGTAAAACAAGCCGTCTTGGTGCATTTAACCTTTGCCCTTGCAATAGATAGTATCTAGCTATCAGGTCCTTCACCTTATTTCCTTATTAAATGTTTGCTGGCTAAACATTACCTGTGAGCCAACCATTGTAAGATGTCAGATTGCGATGCCCTAATTGCATCACAGGGTTATTGCTGTCAAGCACATTCTATATGGCTGACTCATAAGCAGGGGAAAAAAAACTTCAATCAAGATGACAGAGGGTGTGTAGATTTGTCAGGGTTTTGGTGTCCACGTCAGTGGTGCAAGGCGTGTCACTTAGTTTTTGGGTGTGGTTTGGGCAAGGAATGCCGCAAAGCAGGGGTACACTCCTTATTTGTGACCAGTAGAACCTGCCCTGTTTAAGACTGCTGTGATGCTAGATCAACCTGTTCTCTTTAACTTTCTCACCACTCTCACTGTTGGCACTCCCTGTTCTTTTTGAAATTCTAAGATCGATCAATCCAATTTAAGTGACCTGGTGTTGCCTCTACAGCTTGATGATTGGCCTAACTGTTGAAAGTGGCTAGCTCTGGATGAATGCAAATATTGTTTGCTTCCAAATCACATGAAATGTTTAAGTGTTGCTGAAAATGGCTTCCCTTAACTGGTTACATAACACAGTGGTGCAACATGTGGGTGCTTTGCAGGGTTAGATGTCAGAAAGTATGGGAGGGATCATTGAAAATTCCATGAGAAAGTTCCACCGTTTGAATATTGTGAGTAAGTATTGTGCACTATGCAGATGAATCATCGAGGGATGTTGTGTATGTGATTTAGTTCTGGCTGTGCTAAGTAAAAAGTGCCTATGGGTAGTTGATGCATAACATGAATTAACGTTTTACTTCTTTTTATATTGGTTTTGTTTTTAATAAGCATCAAGTTATATTCATGTATAAGCAAAAGTGTATATTTGTAAATAATTTGACTGGTCAGCCTTTCTTTTGTTTTGTTTTTTTCTACTTTTTTTAATCATCTCTATGGAAGTTTTTTCCTAACAAACTTAAAATGGTTCACATTTTCAAATAATAAATCGAATTGTAATAATGGATGCTCAAATAATAAATAAAAAATGCTCATTTTCTTATTTAACTTTGCATAAACTATAATAACTATCAGCTGTTTTTCAGCTGTTTTTCTTCTTTTATATATATATAGTTTTATATTTGTATTTTAATTATCAATTCGGTGCAACCCAGTCATAATTAAAGCTATAATTCGATACTCGTATTATAAAGTGGTCCTGTGAGGCTTGTTGATTAAGAGCTATGGGTGGACATTTTGATCATTTGATTTATTATTTTAGCATTTGAACATTTAATATATATATATATATATATATATATATATATATATATATAATATATATAATATAATTTTCTAAGAAAAAACTTCCATACACCTTTTCGCCTTCATTAGTGTTACAAATTAACTTTTAAAAGTACAGTATTCTGTGTAGTTTTGTCATAAACTATATGCATAAAATAATGAGAAATGCTTTTTGAAATAGCTTTAGAAAGAGCAGCATGTCACATCACATAAATATTTAATTACACCAATATTTAACTGCACCAATTACAGTTGATTATCTCTTAGAACTTACTTGCATTTTAGATTAAAGGGATAGGTTACCAAAAAAGTGTAATTCTGTCATTATTTACTCACACTTATGTCATTCCAAACCTGTATAACACAAAAGATCTTTTGAAACAGGTCTCGTTTGTTTTGTTTTATGTTTATTTCCATACATTGAAAGTCAATTCGGTCCAATGTAGTTTGGACCCCCAACGTTCTTCAAAATATCTTCTTTTGTGGTCCGCAGAAGTTGTACAGGTTTGGAACAACACAGGGGTGAGTAAATGATGATAGAATTTTTACCTTTGGGCCTAGTACTATCCTGTCATGTAAGTTGTTGAGGAAAGTGCTGGTTATTCGCTATCAGCTGTTTTTTCTTCTTTTTTTTTAGTTTCTTGAGATGCAAAAGGTGCTTCGCTGGACATTTCACTAACATTTTCCCCTTTCAAATGTAGAGTATAAGAAGGATACTGAGACTTTTCTTCTCATTCTTCTGTCCTATTTTATTTTTTCAGATTCCTTTTTTTCTTCGCCTGTATCTCTCATTCAGTCTCCTCAAGGCAAGTGTATAGTTCTCTTCTGATGCTCGCCTGCTTCTCTACCTTTTATCTTTCTCTTCATGCTCCTCTGTCATATCTGTTCTATTAAGTATGCTATTTCCCGCTGGGCTGCTGCTATGACACTCTCCATCCCTCTCGCCAGTGACCCTCTCCTCCTCTATACCAGACTAGATGCTCGCAGTAGTGGCTTCTTTTGGAGTTCTTCCTTTTATACGTAGAAAATGAAGCAGAGGACACGGAGGGAATCTACTGATTGTTTTAAGAATTAGACCTTTATCTATAAAGCTAGAAGCTAACTCATTTCTGGGGAATATCATCAAAATGTCCTCTCCTTCAATCTGTATGGTCGTGATAACTCAGTTCTCACCTAAAAATTAACGATCAAGCTAATAGTTAGTCTCACACCTGCACGCCACTTGACCGTGTACTGTGCAGTGCAACCCCCTCTCCCTGGCCAGCAGCCTTGTAACATGACCCTTGCTGTTCTAATGGTGACCCCTTGCAATCATGCATGTTGGAATCCATAATAACAGCCAAGTCCCTCCTGTTTTCAACTGTTTCTGAAATCCTCAAACTTGGATTCACTTCATGAATGTTCTTCAAATGAGGTCATCCACATTTCTGTGGCTGATTTTCTGATGCCTTATTTGATCCAACATGGTCTTCTTCTTGACTCAATACCCTATAATATATGGTTTCCCAGTCTAAAAAGTTGAACTTAGAACTTAGCCAGTCAACAACCTGAATGAATCCTGGCAACAATTTTTGGCTACCCCCTTTTTACCATTAGTATCCCCTGTCATTTCTTCGGCACCCCACATCTGACACGGTTCACTGATTAAAAACGGGAAAGCTAAGTCCCCACAGATGCTAGAAATTCAATCGGCTCCAGTTTATACCCACTGCAAACATGATTTAGGTCAGCGTTACTGTGGGTCCAGCTTAATCCCAAGATTGCCACCTTATTTTAAGATAGCAGAGAAGTTCAAGTTCACTTTGTGCGAGAGCAGAATCCTAAAAATGGATCAGGTTGGTGTCCCTGAGGATTCTTGTCCTTGATGTCCCCCCTCCCCCACAACAAGCCATGTTTGGAGCTCCAACCCCAACACGGCACTGGTCCTGAAGGTAGAGCGACACTGGGGAGGGATCTAGCAACAGGACGCTGCTCGGGGTTACTTCCCCATGACTGCTGCGGCTGAATCTTCACCTGCTTTTTCCATGCATTTTGCATGTTGTCTTTTACCACAGAGTAAGAGGAAATCCTAAAGTTTTAGTCTTTTTATTTGTGTCTGTTTGTTCTTTTGTTTCTTGTCTATTTCCTTTCAGAATTTTTTGCATTTCTATATAGGAAGCATTAGCGTAGAGTAAATCCCACACACTATGTTGAAATCTTTAGATATAAGTATCCCTACAATGTTTAGAACATTATCTTGAAAAAAGATTTGTTCAGGTCATTATATCAGCTATTTAAAAACTGTAAAACCTAGAACTTTAGATGCTTTGATTATGGAAAATATTTTTTGCAAAGAAAGTCTTTGGATCGTTGATGCCTAATGAATTTTAGAGGCATCTGGTCTGAATTACATTACTCGTCATAATTGACAGAAGCTTGAAGAGATGTAGGGACAAAGGTTTTAAAGTTTAAACAGTGGTGAGCAATAACATGTAAACTATTATATATTGAATCTATTTTCAGAAGGGTTTATTTTCAAAAAACTTTAGGAAAATACTAGTTTCTGTCAGTGAAATTTTCTGACTAGTGCTAAATATAGCCTACAGCATGCAAATTCAAAGATTATATCTTAAAGTAAAACCAGGAAATGGCAGGTTTGGAAAGGAACAAAATGATTTGAATGTTAGAATGTGGTTGTCACTGTGGAACCTGTTTTTATCTCACCCTACAGAAGAGTCAGGAGAAATTAGTAAAAGTATTGATTAGCATATAGCTTAAACTTAAATTAAGCTTATTTATTAATTTAGGACAATATAAGTTTTACCATTTTTATTATTATTTTAAATCTGTAGTCAGCACCATTTAGCCAAGACTGAAAAGCTAATGTTATGCTAATCAGTGAGGCCATACATTGAAACATAGGGGTTGTTTTCGAAAGGGAACTGGCTTGCTGCCTCGCAGCCCAGTCAGTGTATGACTTCACAGGCTGCGTTTGTGTTTGTAGGCACCTCCTAAGGTTTCCAAGGCACCGTAAAGTCTTGTATAACTAAATAAAATGTGTGTTAATGCATGTGTTTAGTTATTTTAATGCTTATTTCACATTAGGAAAAAAAATTTTTAATGGATATTTATGAATTAATTTACTCTTCTAAAACATTTTTCTTTATCCACAATCACCAAACTGCACGCATAGATCAACCGGATGGAGGCCTCTTAGTAGACAGGATGTGACGCAAACATTGTAATTGGATGTGCCTTGTTACCAGCCTACCTCCGCATAGTGCCTGTGAAGACATAATTTTCCAGCTTTCGGACACAGTCATTGTGTTGCATGGTAAAATGGTCAGGATTTCCATTTTCAGCATGTGTCCAGCATTCTCTTTGCTGCATTCCCCATGCTCTTGTAATTCTGGCCTCATTGTGTCATCTACACCATAATTTGATTTCTTTATCCTCTTTCTCTTTTTTTTTTTTTTTCATTAGATGGTTTGGCAGTTGAGGCATAGCTCAGATAGCTATTTAGTAGTTTCCGCAGTAACAGTACTTTAATCCTTTAACTAATTTAACTGAGGATACTGAGTACTACTTTTTGTTTGTCTGTTTTGTTTGTTTCTTTGTTTTTTGTTTTTTTTGTTTGATTATGGGTGTCATCTGAGTTAATCAGTTGTGTAAATCTGCCCCTACAGGATAAATACATTAAAAGCATTAAGAAGTGTTGTGTGTGTCATTGAGATTCCTTAATGGTATCAGCACATTATCAAGCTGGCATGCAGACATCAAAATCCATCCATTAATATGTGGGACCATGCAGTGTGTGCATGACCGCTTTAGCTTCAGTTAAATGGATGCAAGCAATTAAGCATCTTGGGAATGCTACATTAAGTACCAGTGTAGCTGCTGATTGCTAAAGTTGTTGGGATCTTTTGCTTTGAAATTGTATTGCTTTTAATTTGTTAAAGACAAACCTATACAAACCTAAGCTTCAAATATGGTCCCCTGCTTTAGCAAATCGGATTTAAGGTAGAGTTTGCCTTTATCTTTATTTCCAACCCTCCTTTTCCTCCTCTTTCCTGCTTCATGATGGATGCAGACAAAAGATTGGTATTGGGCTCTGACAAGCCTTCAGAAAATGTGGCTACCTCTCTTCGCTTTTCTTCTCAGTCAAGTTCCTTTTCTCCAGTTGCTTATGGAATTGAATCTTCAGGATCACCTGGTGACAACATAGATCGTACCTTCAAAGAGAAACGGGAGCTTTTTGATTCATCTTTTGGCTCTCAAAAGCAGGACTCGCCTATAAAAACTTCCCCAGTATCTGAGAGAATCAAGGCATTGGAAGCTTTAGCTGCAAAGCAGAATGATTTTGATGGGGGGTTTCCACATTTTAAAGAGCGTCACTATGAGAAGTCCCCTACAGAATTGCAAGGAATTTCCTCCCGCTTGTCCTTTCAGAAAAGGACAACGTCAAATGATCAGGAATCTCCTGAATCACCCTTCGAAGTGCTTGGTGAGACAAGGCGTGGAAGTGACTTTGAAGACACCGCTGACTGGATGAGAGCTCACTTACCTCCTGCACCAGATTTCAACATTGAAGATCCAGATCTTGATGAGCAAAATGAGTCTCCCATTGTGCAAGAGAGCCCATCCAAAGTGATTAAAGCAAACAATGTTGATACAGCTGAAGTTCTAGAACCTTTTGCAGGAGTTCCTGATCAGTTCATGGACAGTCCTATCAAAGTTGCAGATGACGTCAGTCAGTCAAAGGATGATGACAAGAAGCAATCAAAACAAGTGAGTGTTGAGGAAGATTCTGAATTTGACCTGAACTTTTTACCAACAGCCTATATGTGGGACAAGCAAGAAAAAGCTGATACAGGAACTCAAGGCTGTCAGATATTCCCTGAAAATCAAGAGCTTCCTTCCTCCCCTGCTCCTCCTACAGATTTTGAGTCTCCATTACCCCCTGTGTCCCAACAGATGGAGCCTAGTTCTACACAACATTCCAACATTTCGAAAGGAAATTTGGAGCCTGCTGATATCCAGGAGGTAGACAGCTCTGGGGAGTCTGATGATACAGTGATTGAGGAAGCCATAAGCATCCCAACAATGGGAAACAATGACCTTGACACCAGAACCCACAAGGAAGAGGAGACCATGCCACACAACGAGAAACCGCCAATTCAGGTACCTATTATTAATGTAATTGAAACTGAGGATCAAGTGTTGAGTGATGAGGAAGAAGAACAGCTTGAGGTAGAAGGAGAGGAGGAGGAGGATGAAAAGTGTCAGATATTGCAAGGTGAGGGCAGAGGGTCACCAGAGCAGCACCACTCAGAGGTTTCAGAACATGCATCTGTGGAAACACTACATGAAGAACATAAACCTGACCATGACATTTCTTCTCAGACAAATCAAACTGACTCTGATGCTGAGCAATCTCCTGAACACAAGGTGATTGACGATGATTATGAAAGTGGCATTTTCCTCCAGTCCTCCCCAGACTCAGGAGGCCTGAATTTCGAGGACTCTCAAGAGCAGTCACATGTGTCTCAGAATTTAGTGTCTTTTGAACCCTTTAAAGAGTCTTCTCTTGATAAAGAGCTTGACAAGACTGCAGAAATACTTTCTGACCTTCCCCCTGACATCAGTTCCCCCTCAAATGAGCCCAGTGATGTAGAGACTTACCTGGATCATTACGCCAGTGAAGAGCTTGCTTTAAAAGACCAGCTGAATTCGTCTTTTTTTAAGGAGAGTAAAGGTGAGAAAACAGAGCTGTCAAAGTCAAACTGTCTTCCAGATAATCAAAATATCAGTGCTCCTGTTCAAGAATCCTTTGATAATATTACTGATGATTTCAATGAGACACCTGACGAACGCAAACTAGACTATGAATCTGTGCCTGAGCCTTCCCTATTTGACACTTCTGACATTCCTGATGGTATTGAGACTATTCTCTCCCAAAACAAAATGCCAAGTGTTGAGTCAAAAGATCAAATGTCAACAGTGGAAATCAAGACTTCTAACTTGCAGGAACAGGAGGAGTTGCCAGTGCAGTCCATTGATCAACCAACCCTAGTTCAAGAGAACCCACCTGCACCATTCCCCTCTTTCCACAATGAGCAGCCTAGCAAAATCAATGATGTTATTTCTGAGCCTACGACAAATGAGGTTGCTGAGGAATCAGTAATAACTAAGTCTGAACCTCGAGTTGTGACCCCCAAAGATCTTTTAGATAGACCGGATTCGCCAGAGACCATGAGTGATACAGAGACGTTAGAAGCAGAATGCTCAGTAACAGCAGCGACTGACAGTTTTGTGGAGTTCATGAGGGAGTGTCTTAAGTCACGGCAGGATGAGGAACCTGAGGGCTTAAGTTCCGGACCCAAACCTATAGACCAGAATCCCAAATCTGATGCTCCTCCTTCCACTCAATCCTCCCCTGCAATGATCATGGACTTGGAGCAGGAGCGCCTCACAATTTCTGCTTTGAAAGAGCTCGGGAGCAGCCAAGAGGAGGAAGACGAGAATATTCCCACAATGAAGACTGTCCTAACGCCTGATAAAGCTCCACTTCCTACACCAAATCCTGAGGCTTCAGTCACCTCATCTTCTCAAACTCTTCCAAACGAGTATCAGCCAGTACTTCCCAAAGAGGTAGAGGCAATCGACATTTGGGTAGCAGAGGCCTACCATCTTGCAGAGCATGTCTTGACAGCAATACTAACCCACCTTTCAGGTAACATGTCTTTCTTCTGGGCAAGCAGCCTGCTAACACTGCACGCATAGTACGCCCAGACACTAGACCTTACTTACCTCTTTTTCTTTATAACTCAACTTGAATTTACTCAACACTAACCTATAAGTATGTTTCTGAAAAGATGGCAAAATATTCAGGTTATTACAATAGCCTTATGAAGATTCTAAATGTCTTTAAATCTTTAAATCTAAAGCAGTTTTTTTAAAATAAACAATTAAGCTAAGACCAATCATAACATTTATATGTACTAAATTGTATTTTTGTTCTGTGCCTTGTCTCATGACCTTAAATACATGATGGTATAATTTTAAAAGGAATGGATATAAACATTCCTGCAGGGTGGCTGCATGGCATGCACAGCCCTTGAAGTCAGGTGACAGTTCTAGTCTCAGGTTTCATCTTTTTATGTAACCTACAGAAAGGCCATTGGGAATGAAGTCAGGGTGAATGTGTCATTTAAAAGGAGTAGCATTATCTTCCATTTGGCAGTTAGGCTATTGTTATGCGTGTACTGAGCTGGTGTGACACTAGAAAGTGATGCAGAATAATCAGTTTTATCTCCTTTATGCATTTTTTTTACTTAAAGGAGAAATGCTTGGCCTTTAGCATAAGGACAGTATATATAGCCCCCTTTAAGTTTGAGAGAATTGTTGACTATTTCCTTGATTAGTGTAAGCAATATTATTCATTTCTATTAAAGAAATATATTAAATTAGAACCTGGATGTTGTATTTTTGTATGTTTTTTTTTTGTAGGCTACACATCCAAAACAAGCTGAGAATGTTTCCCTCATTTACTTTATTGCTGATGTTTGATGTCCCGTTATGATTAACTCATTGTGAAAAGTAAATTTATTAATTTTGTTGATCACAGATAATTTAATTGAGCAGCCCTAAGTTCCACATTAAAATGTGATATGCAAGACCGTTACTTATATTTTACTAGATATGCAAGTATCTAGTAAAAAGGCAGTGAACACCAGAATTTGATTTGGCTCGTACATATTGGGATACTGTACAATAAGTATTAGTTAACATTAGTTAATTCATCAGGTATCATGAAATGGCAATGAACAGGGTTTTTTTTGCAGAATTTGTTAATACAGGGTAATGTTTGTTTTAGTACATGTTGAACTTTTTATTGTGAAGTAGGGCTCTCACAGCCTTGCACCCACGGCAGCTTGTAAAAAATAAAATGCTGTATGAACCATAGACTGTAAAAAAATATGGACGTAGTGTCCGTGAAGTCACCCGTAGGTTTCTGAAGAGCATTTTTGAAGCCTAAGGTCAGTCGTTGCCATTCCCGGATAACCGCAAATGGGCAAAGAGGCGGGATGTGGGTGGCGCTAAGTTGACTGGTTGCTGAAGCCACACCCGCCTAGCTCGACCATAGTGGCAATCCACCTGTGGCCACGGCCTTATTTATGCAGAACTTTAAGGCTTAATATAATTTAAATGGATGAGTTATAAAAAAAACTTTTTGTACCAGGCTGTAAACATATTTTTTCTGCTGTAAAGTTGGGCATTTTAACATGGTGGAGATGCAGATTTGACTCCCGTTTGGAGCCTGTCTTGGTTGCCGCTTAGTATGAACGCAGCCACATTAAGCACAAACTATGGGACTGACAACCGTATTCTAGTGCTGTGTAAAAATTCACTGTAATAATCCAAATCCCTACACTGCCGAGAGCCCCAGGATGTTTTCTTTTCAGATGCTCTTGCATAGAAGTTGTGCTGCTGTGGTATGCCATTTCAGTTTTACGGAGCATGCAAAGTACCATTTTGTTGAGAACCACTTCCACACAGATCAGGCTCAATATTTTTGTAATAACGACTTATTTTCAGCGTGCCATCACTTGTAAACATAAACAGCATGACAAATCGACGCATTCCTCAGAAATCGTCTAATTTAATCAGCATAATCGATTATGCCGACGTGTCGTTCCAGCCCTACTATAAAGTGTTTTCTGATATATATATTTTTTCATTTCTTGTAATTCTTCGCCTTGTGCCAGTTGCCAGATATAGTTGTAACTGTGTAAATGGGTTATTTAACACATCTAGAGCATATTCTTTCTCTACTTGAGTTGTTTGCTGTGGTTGACATTTTTTGACAATGAATGTAACTTAGTATTTTAGTTGTCAATCATTTAAGTACAGCTGACTGAGATCTTTCTAGTGGTGTGAAAGTGTTTTTTTTTAATGGGTGTGTTGGTTTCGCTTGGGTTTGTCAGAGCTGTAGATAATGAGGTTGTGTAAACTTCAAGCATAGGTTTGGCTAATCAATTACTGTACTCATATTTCATATGTGTATGGAACTACAAATAAATATTCACACTAGGCATTTGAATTTTTCCAAATGTACTGCTATGTAAAATGTAGTAGTTTAATTTAACTTGAGACTTTAAAAGGATAAGAAGCAAGTGCAAACATTAAGTACGCTGAAACAGACCATAGTGTATAAATATGGCCAATAGCCTTTAAATAACTGACCTCATTAGGTTTTCATTGCATGAAAATTGGCTCACACTGTTCATTTCTGAACATGCAAAAATGCACTCGCTGTGCTACAAACAAGATTTTTCTTCTTGTGCTTGGGTGAATTCATGCATGACTCTTAAATGATTCTGACACACGTGGACTCTAACACGGATTCGCACAAATGCATTAGATGTTGCATGTACCTTTAAGAGCAGAGCTGTGCGAGAACTAAAAGAGGCCACTGCGGCTCAGCAGCCACTGGGACATGCTGTTGTATCTGGGTCCACTAACCTGGCGAGGGAGGGAGGGAATGATAACGAATGACTGTTCTCAGCCTAGGCTGCCTCCCTGTGGGCACTAGCAAAGCATGCTGGGAGGGACTCAGACCCCTGCAGTGAGCAAGAAGGAAACCCCTCACATGCACAGAGCCTTAACCCCTCAAGCAGTCAGAGTGGACAAACACAATAGTGCTCTCTCAGGCTCTGAATCATTTGCCACACACCATTGTGCTGTAGTTATGTCACGTTGACTGTTGTTGTAAACAATTTATTTTCCCCCTCAGGTTGCTCTATAACTGTTTATTCTTGACTCTCTCAGAATACAGCGTGCAACTGATCAGAGTTCATGTAAAATTATGTTGTTTTAAATTTGCCTGTTTCACTATAACATTAGTCTTTGCCTTCATTTTGTACTTTTTGACTGGCTTGGTGACTTTGGTGTCCCATAACATTTTTTTAAAGCATTAATGGCATAAATGACCCCAAAAGTCTGGGGTCAGTAAAAGAAATAAATACTTTTATTCAGCAAGGATGCATTAACTTCATCAGAAGTAACAATAAAGACATGTATAATGTTACCAAAGAACATTCAAATAAATGCTGTTCTTTTGAGCTTTCTATTCATCAAAGAAATACTCAAAAAATGCATCACAGTTTCCACAAAAATATTAAAGTGTAGCTGTAGTTGGTAGTATATGTAAATCAGGGGTGTCAAACTCATTTTAGGTTGAGATGGCCTGATGGGAAATTTTTTAAAACCTTTACAATTAGCCTACATTAATGTTAACCATGCAAACCACAAATTAAACTAGAAAACTAGAAAAAGCATGCTTCAAGCATGCTTATTTGTTGTTTATTTGCTCTATAACAGGCCAAAGTGGCCATGAACTGAAATATCTGTAGCTATTTGAAATTAGAGGCAACCACTACATTTTAATCATGATGCAAACAAAGATGCTACATACATGTAACATAAGCAATTATTTTTTATTTAAATTAAATTGAAAGCAAAAACAGAATGGTCTGACTTTTGAAAACGCAAATTTACTCTGTCAGTAGGTGGCGCTAATGGAACAGCAGCAAAATAGCATTTCCTTGTTTACTGCTGTACACAAAGCAGCACTGCAGTTATAAACTACTTTATATGGAAGAAAATGCCATCGAAATGAACAGTTTACTCGTTCTCTGTGTTACTTGAACCAAGAAATTCACATTTATTTATTTCGTGAAAACTACAATTATACTTCCGCATTTTTTTATCCACGCCCACCGACAGTCGGATCAACAGAGGGTTATTAACAGAACAGTTATTGTAAGGGTAGGTTCATCATTGAAAATGTTATCGTACTTTGTCTAAACAGCATTATGGTGAAAATGGAACACTATGGCAACAGCTTTCTTACCTGTATGCAATGCCATTTTGCTCCGAGGGGTTGGGCGGAACTCTCAGAACAGCAGTTTCTCTCAGTTTTTCCCCTGCATTTGGCTTAACTCTTTTGGTCAACAAGTTTGAAGTTGACTACAAACATGGAGGTATTTCAAAGAATCGTAAATACGGGGTGCTTCTCATTTCTTATTTGTGCATCCTCGTATCGAAAGGATACACCTGTGTGTCCTCGCTCATGACTCCTCAGAAAGCTTCCATGCTACTTGTTACTCACCTCCTCACGGTGCAATTAGAGAATTGAGATGTCCTTCAAGATGGCTGAGTTTGAGCAGTTTCCAGGTCATGGGCTTTAGGACGTAGGAGCGAGGAGGAGCGGAGGAGCTTCTGCTAAACGTTTACTCTTTGAATTCTCGCACCTGGGAACAATACAAGTTGACACCATTAAAAGTTTTGAGAAGTATTTTCTACTATGGTGGGAGTGGCCTTGGACGGTAACATGCCCAGTGCATTATGGGTGTTGAACTTTTCCTACTTTTACTGTATTTTTTGATCAAATAAATTCAGCCTTGCAGAGACTTAAAAATATGAAATATCTTTCTGACCTCAAACTTTTGAACTGGATCTTGTTACATATTATTTAACATTATTTTAACCTTGCATGAAAAATATTATCTCCCTTTTTTTTTTAACCCCTAAACCGTAATATTTGCATTACGGTGCATTTCAGAGTTTAAACTTCCTATGAAAACAACAAATAGCTGTACCTGACCATGTATTACTTGAAGTGAATGCATGAATGCATTTAGAGTCTCTTGGAGTGGGAGAGCCATATCTGTGCTTGAGGTGATGTATTAAAGCTGACAGACCAAACATAGTAACAGTGGAAGACGTGGTTGTGTTTTCAACCAGCCAGCGTTTGCACGTGTAAGGTCTTGTTACAGGACCCATCTCCACACACGGCCAAGTATGAATTCCTCATCTAGGAAGAAAGTGTTTTGAAAACACTGCGTCTTTGCCAGGAAATATACATATGTATATGGGTGTATTGTTCTTTTTTGGTACAGAACTGTGAATCCTTATGAAGTTTAATGTTTTGAATACCACGTCCGTGATTTCCTGAGAAATGGAAACCCACAGAGCCGAACCCCCTCAGGCATCACTCCACATAGAGAATGGCATTTATGTAAGGCTTTTTTAAAAGGTTTCTTTCACGCTGCATCACCAGCCACTCGAAAACTACATTACGAAACCGCAGCTGTATGGAAAATATGAGCTTTGTATTTATGACAGAACTAATGATTTTACAGTTCAGATACAAAAAAGAATCCATTAAAATAAGGTGTTACTGCTTCTAATGCTGCAAGATTTAAGTTGTTTTGCACCAGTTCAACAATTGATATCAGTATTTTTGACGTGCTGTTTTTATTTCCTGTTACGTTCATCAAAACACACCACGCACATGTTTTTCACATGCCCTTTCTGTCGTGCAGTGAATGACCTGGTGCACTGGCGGGACCCTAAGAAGTCAGGCGTGGTGTTTGGCGTGTCGCTGCTGCTGCTGCTTTCTCTGGCAGCGTTTAGCGTGATCAGCGTGATCTCCTACCTGCTGCTGGCTCTGCTCTGTGTCACCATCTCTTTCCGCATCTACAAGTCTGTCATCCAGGCTGTGCAGAAGTCCAACGATGGACACCCTTTCAAGTGAGTGTCTCATCTTACTGTGTGCCCTGTACATATTTGAGATAACAACTTAGTCTTATTAGAGATGGTATACATTTATTGTATATTATATATTTAAAAAACATTGGCCCACTATACTGTTAGACAGTAGTGGTTAAAAGTGATGTCCGGCCTTGGAAAATTAACATCTTCATTCTTTATTCAAATATTATTAAAAATGTCTTAATGATTTTGTAAGCATATTGTGTAGTTGTACTTGTTTTATTTGTGATAACGCAATGAAACATGCCAAATTGTGTGGATGGGATGTTATTTTTTGCGTCGCTGCACCCATGGTATGGCAGCAAAGTTCCTGGATTATTACGCAGGAATAAGAGTATAGTTCCTAGCCATATCGGTCTAGAAAATTGCAACTTTTAGTTTTCCGTCGGTCTTAGTACACGATGTAACTATACACATCACAAAATGTAAATAGGAAAATGTTGGCGTTATTTTGTCACTTATTGAGCAGTAGGCTAGATGGAGCCAGTTACCTCCAGTCTTTGTGCTAAGCTAGGCTAGCGGTGGGTGCATCAGACAGAGTTATGTCACGCACGGAGATAAAAATGGTATGTATGGACTTATCTAACTCTGGGGGATATACGGTGAATAAGCTAAAGTCCCAAAAAGTCAGCGTGTTCCTTTTAATTGAACTTGTAGGGTAATTAAAAACAAATATTCCCTCTTGACATCACTTTTGGGCACTACTGTGTGTGTGATTGTATGTATATAGGGTTAGGTTTATATGTCAAACGATTAATTGCATCCAAAATAAAAGTTTGTGTTTGCATAATGTGTGTGTACTGTGTATTTATGTATATATACTGTATATTATTATGTATTTATAAATACACATACATGCATGTATACATTAAAGAAATATTTGCATGCGTATACTGTGTGTATATATATATATATATATATATATATATATATATATATATATATATATATATATATATATATATATATATATATATATATATATATATATATATATCATTTATATTATATATAAATATTT
Organism: Rhinogobio ventralis; assembly: GCA_039654625.1. Taxonomy (NCBI): domain Eukaryota; kingdom Metazoa; phylum Chordata; class Actinopteri; order Cypriniformes; family Gobionidae; genus Rhinogobio; species Rhinogobio ventralis. The sequence continues at coordinate 45,464,308 of CM077193.1, forward strand.
TATATATAAAATTAAAAAAAAATCTTAAATATATATATACATGCATGTGTATTTTATATATACATAATTATACACCGTACACACACATTATGCAAACGGCAACTTTTTTTTAATGAGATTAATCGCGATTTTTTAAATATATATATATATTTATTTATTTTTTATTTTATTTATTTTTTTATTTTTTTATTAATCACATTTGTTACAATACATACATAGAAATAAATTTTATTTTATACAATTACAATATTATATTATTAATCAATACAATTACAATATATTATTATTATTATCATCATTAATATATATATATATATATATATATATATATATATATGACCAATTTTTTTGACTTTCACTTTGAATTTTCACATTTCACCGTTAACATACTGTAGGTCCGTTTGCCATTTCTTGTCATGCTCTTTGTTAGTAAGGGTTGGTTTTGGGTGCAGTGGTGCTCAGTGGTGTGTGGGTATGCAGTGGCAGGGCTAATTGGGTTGACCCATGTGCCTGTGACAGGGCTCTGATGGAGAAAGATGTCACCGTGCCCCCCGAGACCTTCCGCAAGCACGTGGACGCCTGTCTCACCCACGTCAACTGTGCACTCAAGCAGATGAGCCACCTCTTTCTGGTCGAGGATCTGGTGGATTCCCTCAAGGTCAGTGTCAGACCTGCAATTAGAAAGGAATAAATTTACAAGTATAGTTCACCAATTCATTCAGTATGACTTTCTTCAGTAGATAAAAAAACAGGGTATTTTAAAGAATGTAATATCTTTTTAAGTTCCTAAAATGACAAGAAGCAACAAGGAAAATGTGTCTCCTTTATGACTCTTACTATATTAGCTGTAGGATTTTTATTAAAACACTTCATTTCATGTTCATTTAGAAAATTGTGTTCTCAGGTTTTGTGGTGTAAGAGGAATGCAAAGGATTTCTGTTCTTTTAACCCATATTTCCTTGTGTTTTCAGCTGGCAGTGGTTATGTGGCTGCTGACATATGTTGGAGCGGTCTTTAATGGCATCACCATCCTCATCCTCGGTAGGCCAAATATGCCACACTTAAATTTGAGTTTTGTTTTGTTTTTTTTAGAGCAAACCTGCTTCATATTTGGTTATAGAGACTATCCCATGTGAAGTTTAAGAATAATCATAATCGCCCAATACTGGGTGTTTTCTTTTCCAGCTGACATCCTGCTCTTCAGTGTACCGCCCATCTATGAGAAAAACAAGGTTAGATCAATGTTTTTGCTTTTCAAACTATGCATTGTGTGTTCCTAAAGAGTATTTATTGTGGGGGTCCAAATAAGTGATTGTACATTAATAATTATATAATATATAATAATACACTACTGTTTCAAAGTTTGGGTCGGTAATTTTTTTTTTATTGTTTTTGAAAAACAGTGAAAACAGAAACACAGTAAAACAGTAATATTGTGAAATGTTATTAAAAATTTTAAGAACTGTTTTCTATGAAGGTTTTCTATTTTAATATATTTTGAAATGTAATGTATTCCTGTGATGGCAAAGCTGAATTTGCAGTCTTCAGAAATCATTCTAATATGCTGATTTGGTGCTCAAGAAACATTTATTATTATCAATGTTTAAAACAGTTGTGCTGCTTGATGTCTTTGATGAAACTGTGATACATTTTTTTTTTTTAAGTTCAAAAGAAATACAATAGAATTGTGAAGTGCAATAGGTTGTGCAGTCAGAAAAAACAAAGTGGAAGCCTCACACTCGTTCTTTTATACTGTCATTTCAGTGGGTGAGGGCTTCAACTTTAATCTCTTTCGCTCTGCGGGCCTGTGGGCGGGCCCAGAGCTACGTCATTATATTTACACTTAATTTTTTTAAGATTTCTGGACATACTATCACCCCATATATGGTACCATTTGAAAGCTTAGAATCTCATCTTTACAAAGAATATAATGACTTTTGTGTTTGTTACACAAAGTAGTAAGATAAAGCTTAAATATACAGTTGTGCCAAAACCGCCCCTCCCCTTGATGGTGATGAAGAAATATAAATATGAAAATACATTTTTCACATATTTTACAAAACTGAAGTCATATATCACAAGAAAGCTCTCATTCTCAGGAATTTGACTATGTAGTTTATTTTATTGTTTTAATATCATAGTTTGAAGGATCTTCAAAAGAATCACAAAGTAAATATGATAAATGTGGAAAAAAAATAGCACAAACGTCACATTTCTACTCCGATCATTGCTTCTCTAAGTTAAAATCAGCCACAAAAACACAATAACAAACTCCTTAGTTGGTGTTATCTGCAGCTGTCACACCTTCAGTGAAAACACAAAACTTTCCAAGAACTTGTTTAAGGCTACAGACAACGAACACTAGTTCTGTTAAGAAAAGTATCAAAGTTTATCAAACAAAAATGTGTTCACTACAGAAAACTAGAATTCCCCTTATATTTAACAAAAACATCTTAAATAAGCTTAATATAATTAAAAACGCCTTACATGGTTTTATATAATTTGTTCAAAATTTCCCTTACACTATGAACTATCTGATATTTCGATTTTCAAATATGTGTAAGTGAATGTGTTTTGTCATTTAAAACCCTTTATAATGATCATGTTAGATGATCTATAATGCTCGATGGGCGCCGCCATGTTAGTTTGCGCCGCAATTCAGAGAATCGGATCTGTCGGGTTTACATCACATAAATTCATCCACGTCTCACGAAATACATGAAAGTAAGTGGCCAGTGAACTGGGAGAAGAATAGAGTAAACTATATAGTTAACTATATAATGTGTATCTGATATGAATGAAGCACGTAGTCAAATTATAACTGAAAGGATTGTTATTGCCGCTTCCATAGACATCGGTGTGTATTTGTTGCGAGTACTTATGTGCATTTTACCTAAAATAAACGTGGTTGAAAACACTGAATAGTTGTGATATGTGACAAGCGCTGAGCGCGTCTGTCTCGGGCTTGGCGACAGCCAAAGAGCGAAAGCACATTTGAATTTAAGTGGCACCGAAATCTGCGTTCTGAATCAGTCCGGTTACATACCGGTTATATAGGTACCGGTGACAATATGGTTTCGGTATCCAACCCTAGGACAGAGAAGCATACATTCATGTGCCTTCATGTATTAACAATTAATTTGTATGTTAACAAGTGTTACAGGTTACTCTTGTTACTCGTGATCTTTAATGACACAGAGGAAACCTATGCAAAAAAAAAGTTTCACTGCATACATAAGTACACGCACTTAAACAGAGGTGCTTATAATAGATGACACATGCTCAAATGCAGTTAGTTTTTGAGAACAGGCGGCCCACTCAGGCTGAACAGTAATCAGCATGTATGATTATTGCACCAGAGGAGTCTTATGTAAGCCCTTTCTGAAACACTTGTCAGAATCTTTTCTTAAAGCATTTTTTAAGACTCTTATGTAACAGTGATTTGTTAATGAGTGCCTTGATGGCGTTTTTCTCTTCTGACCTTTCTTCGAATTAAATACAGTGCTAATGAAGATAATGTACGGAAATAATGATAAGTTCATAATGGTGCTACAAAACTCTGATCTGTCTCTTTAATCTCCATGGCGCAGAGCACTATGCACTGACCTCAAAACTGCTGTAACCCAGTTTTTAATATCTTCACAGTGAGAAAATTAAAGTCATAATGCTCAGAAACTGTTTTAGTATTGAGATGCTTTTATAGTTTATATCATTTATTAGTATTTGTTATATTTTTGTTTTAATTTTGTTGCATTTGTCATTTTTATTTGTTTTTTTAATGTCTATATAGTATTCGTTTGTATTTCAGCTTTAATTGTTTTAGTACATCAAGTTAAACTAAATGAAAAAGAGAAATGTTTCCTTGGCAAAAAGCTGAATTTTTCCCCCCCAGCTAACTATAATAACCCTGCTCAGAAAACAGGCCTTACATTGATCTGACTCATGATTTGTGACAATTCAGACTTTTTTCCAGTCAGATCTATTTAAATCATCAAATTATGCAATGGTTTAATATGTTATAAAATGTTTAAAATATCATTTAAAGGGATAGTTCACCCAAAAATGAAGATTTGATGTTTATCTGCTTACCCACAGGGCATCCAAGATATACACTCACCTAAAGGATTATTAGGAACACCTGTTCAATTTCTCATTAATGCAATTATCTAATCAACCAATCACATGGCAGTTGCTTCAATGCATTTAGGGGTGTGGTCCTGGTCAAGACAATCTCCTGAACTCCAAACTGAATGTCAGAATGGGAAAGAAAGGTGATTTTAAGCAATTTTGAGCGTGGCATGGTTGTTGGTGCCAGACGGGCTGGTCTGAGTATTTCACAATCTGCTCAGTTACTGGGATTTTCACGCACAACCATTTCTAGAGTTTACAAAGAATGGTGTGAAAAGGGAAAAACATCCAGTATGCGGCAGTCCTGTGGGCGAAAATGCCTTGTTGATGCTAGAGGTCAGAGGAGAATGGCCCGACTGATTCAAGCTGATAGAAGAGCAACTTTGACTGAAATAGCCACTCGTTACAACCGAGGTATGCAGCAAAGCATTTGTGAAGCCACAACACGCACAACCTTGAGGCAGATGGGCTACAACAGCAGAAGACCCCACCGGGTACCACTCATCTCCACTACAAATAGGAAAAAGAGGCTACAATTTGCACGAGCTCACCAAAATTGGACAGTTGAAGACTGGAAAAATGTTGCCTGGTCTGATGAGTCTAGATTTCTGTTGAGACATTCAGATGGTAGAGTCAGAATTTGGCGTAAACAGAATGAGAACATGGATCCATCATGCCTTGTTACCACTGTGCAGGCTGGTGGTGGTGGTGTAATGGTGTGGGGGATGTTTTCTTGGCACACTTTAGGCCCCTTAGTGCCAATTGGGCATCGTTTAAATTCCACGGCCTACCTGAGCATTGTTTCTGACCATGTCCATCCCTTTATGACCACCATGTACCCATCCTCTGATGGCTACTTCCAGCAGGATAATGCACCATGTCACAAAGCTTGAATCATTTCTAATTGGTTTCTTGAACATGACAATGAGTTCACTGTACTAAAATGGCCCCCACAGTCACCAGATCTCAACCCAATAGAGCATCTTTGGGATGTGGTGGAACGGAAGCTTCGTGCCCTGGATGTGCATCCCACAAATCTCCATCAACTGCAAGATGCTATCCTATCAATATGGGCCAACATTTCTAAAGAATGCTTTCAGCACCTTGTTGAATCAATGCCACGTAGAATTAAGGCAGTTCTGAAGGCGAAAGGGGGTCAAACACAGTATTAGTATGGTGTTCCTAATAATCCTTTAGGTGAGTGTAGGTGACTTTGTTTCTTCAGTAGAACACAAATTAAGATATTTAACTCCAACCGTTGCAGTCTGTCAGTCGTATAATGCATGTGAATGGCAACATGCAGAGTATAAAATGAGAGTAAAAAAACATGCACAGTGAAATCCATATTAAACCCTGCGGCTCGTGACGACACTTTGATGTCTTAAGACACGAAACGATCGGTTTGTGTGAGAAACCTAACAGTATTTATATAATTTTTTACCTTAAATACACCACTATGTCCAACAGCCTTTGAGCGCGCCATCACTTCTGGTGAGTGAGGTCAATGTACACGAATCTTCATTTGTGTTCTACTGAAGAAACAAAGTCACATATATCTTGGATGCCCTGGGGGTAAGCAGATAAACATCAAATTTTCATTTTTGGGTGAACTATCCCTTTAATTGCTGCCTTGTAATTTTGGCAATAAATGGTATAAAATATATTTTAAATGATGATTTTTTTTTTTATCATATATTGATTTGAACAATGATGAATATATTGAATTACCTTGGGACTCTTGATTCAGAAGCTGACTAGGCCAAAACAACAAACAAATGTCCTTATTTTTAAACCACTTTCCTAAACCCTAACCCAAAAGAAAAATACAATATACAAACCTAAATCCCTAACCAAAAACTGAGCGGAAAATAAACAAAAGTGAACATTTTGTCCTCAAAGTTGATGTGTTAGAAGCAGGAAAAATGGGCAAGCGTAAGGATTTGAGCGAGTTTGACAAGGGCCAAATTGTGATGGCTAGACGACTGGGTCAGAGCATCTCCAAAACTGCAGCTCTTGTGGGGTGTTCCCGGTCTGCAGTGGTCAGTATCTATCAAAAGTGGTCCAAGGAAGGAACAGTGGAGAAATGACGGGAGGGTCATGGGTGGCCAAGGCTCATTGATGTACGTGGGGAGCGAAGGCTGGCCCGTGTGGTCCGATCAAACAGACAAGCTACTGTAGCTCAAACTGCTCAAGAAGTTAATGCTGGTCCTGATAGAAAGGTGTCAGAATACACAGTGCATCGCAGTTTGTTGCGTATGGGCCTGCATAGCCGCAGACTAGCCAGGGTGCCCATGCTGACCCCTGTCCACCGGATTGTATTTTCTTGCTTTTTATTGTATATCATTTATATTGTGCAACCAAACTAAACTAAAAACTAATATCCAAAAAAAAAGTGACCGCAATAAATATAGTAATTAGTCTCAGTTACTATTCCTAGCATTCTCCTACAACATCCTAGTGTTATGCCAGCAAAATTAAATGGAAGCACATGCAGTAATATTACAGTTATTGTTTATTATAACGCAATATCGCATTATTTCCACAGACCCAGATTGACCGTTACATTGACATTGTACGCACTCAAGTCAACACTACAATTGCCAAGTAAGTATGCTTTGAGTAGAGTAATAAAGTATTAGAAATGCTATTTATCTATAAAGAATTGAGTCTTGGAAATGGCTGCCAATTAGTGAGGCCTCAATGGCACGCAGTAATATTGCCACCTAATGGGTGTTTGTCTCATGTTTTTCTCCCTCAGGCTACAAGAGAAACTCCCAGGAGCCATGAAGCGCTGTAAAGCAGAATGATCCTCTGCTCCGATCAGTTGTTGCCATGTTTACCATCCTTCTATCTTTAGCCGCCTCCCTTTACTCTAAGCCCCGCCCCCTTTCTCTCCTCCCCTGTTTAACCCTCACACCTTAAAACCACCATCTGCACTGAACCAGCTAGTATGTAAAATCTAAAAAGCTTCTTGATATTCAATGTTAACTCTGCAGCTTATTATGAGCATTAGAAAAAGAAGCTCGGGGCTCCGGGAGCTGATGTTTTTCAACACAGGAAGTGATGTAATGCTACTGGATGCCCATTTTGATGGCCAGTGTATGGAAGGATTTGTGAACTAGACTGAATTTATGACCTGGTTTTGAGTGTTGGGTTGGGTAGTAATGAATAAAGACAGGTGTTTGACTCAAAAGCAAATGTCTGTACTTTTAAAAATGAACATTTCACTGAAAAATGCTGACAAAAAAAGTGAACGTTTTGAAACATACTTTCCCCCCCCGTTTGTTCTTTGAAAAATGTGTATGTATTTATCTGAAATGCACTGAACATTACTAGCCTTGCACCAGTCAGGATGGATTGGGACGCAACCAGCAGTGATTAATTCGGTCTAGTTCACTATCCTCCCTGTTATTGGCGCAGTTTTTAATTTTGTGTATGTATATATAGTTCAATTACAACAGGCTCTTTGCTGTGAAGTAGTTAGTGTTGCTTTTTATATTTAAAAAACAAATACAGCTCTTATATTTCTCTTTCGCACCTCTCTTGCACTCAGTCGTCTGAGTTGAGTTCACATGTACATGTTATTGTTGTTACTCTTCACATAATAGTTATTATACTATATCTCGATTAGGTTGGCTGCTTTAAGTCCCCTTTAAGTCTGACATTGGCTTCGTAACAATAAATATTAATAACCTTAAGATTGAGTTTTATGTATAGGATCGTCAGAGCACCAGAATTATCGGAAAGGAAGGCAATAATCTTGTGCTAGATGTGAAGTTGGCCCCACAAGTCATTGATTTTGGTTGAAACTCGGCCAATGGTCATCGTTCATGTCATTTAGAAAGGTAGAAAGGTTTTTTGTCAGCATTTTGGGGCATTGTTTACCACCTTGGGCACTGAAGACGTTTAAATATTAAATGTTTTTGTTTAAGGCTGCAAAGAACATGCTTACTATACTTTACTATACTTGCATTACTTACTGAACACTTACTAATCAAATGTAATAACACTGGTTTTCCTTAAAAGTCAAGACCCCACTGCAAACACTGTTGGCTTTTAAGATACAACTGAAAAGGAAGGGTAGCACGGTTAAAAAAAAAAAAATGGCTTCGGATGTGCTCTGTTTAAAAGCAGTCAGTCCGCGCGAAGACTACTTGGTGTGCAGTTACGATGTGATAAATGGAATATGTACCATATATCAATAATTACATTCATTGTTGCTTTTATTACTACATAGTCTGTCAGCTCACAATGGCTTCATTGCGCCGTTCGTTTAACATTCCAGCTGATGCAGTTGGAAGCATGTCCAAATTGGAAAAATTGTTTAGCAGAGCATCGAAAATGTTAAACACATTTTGAAAAGTTTGTTCTGTGATTTTTATGGCCCCTTTCTAAAATATTTTTTCTCACACACCCCCCCTATGCATGTTTACACACATGATCAGATTCAGACGCAAGTGTCTTGTCATTGTGTTGCTTAACTGGCATGTTCTACAGGTGAGATCACGTGTGTGTGTTGCTTTTGAAGAACAGGTCAAGCTCTGACAATTTGTATTACCACATTTTTTTTTCTTTCAATTTAAGGGTAAATTATGACTATATAACTACTTTTTTAATAGATGCAGACATCTCTGTTTAGGTTCTGTCTTCGTATCTGCTTTCTTCTCTACTGAGTTTCCATTTATTAATTGGGTATTTTTTTAACTTATTCCTGTAGTTTAGCATGTTTGCTGTTTCTTTCCTGTGTTTCTCTCTGAGAAGTGTTGATGGAGGTCACATTCTTTTTGCTTTTGACTCTTGAAGACTAGATGTGGTAACTAACATCTACATTTAGTTTGTTAGTTCTGAATTAAGTTAAGTTAATAGGTGGGAGCTTTTTGGGGGGGGGGGGGAGATGCAAACAGGAAAACTTGTGGTCCCTGTAACTGATGTCAAAGTGAACTTAATAAAAATGCCAAAAGCATTTATAGTGTTTGAGCTTGTTTTTTTCCCCTCAGTAGATCTTAGTGTTACATTTTTAAGGTGTTTTTTTTTAATCACATTGATGCAGATATTCATTTACACACACACACACACACACACACACACACAGTCATTGTCAGAATTTTTGGCACCCTTGGTAAATATGACCAAGTTGGCTGTAAAAATAAATCTGCATTGTTTATTCTTTTGGTCTTTCGTTTAAAAAATTCACAAAAATCGAACCTTTAATTGAAAATAATTGAATAAAGAGGGAAAACTCGCATGAAGGAGAAAAAAAAAAAAAAAGGTTTTCTTTAAAATACGTTGGCCACAATTATTTGCACCCCTAGAAACTCCCATTCTCTGAAGTACATTCCCATTTATATTTAAATTTTTTAGCACACCAGGGTGACCAAGAACGTGAATATGTCTAAATATGAGGAAACTCAAATTCCCTTAATCATTCATTACAATGAGTAAAACCAAAGAATATAGTTCTGGGGCCGTATTCACAAAACATTTTATCTTAGCACTAAATTCTCCTAAATAGCAGTAAAAGTTCTTAGTTAAGAGTTTTCTCTTAACCTACTCACAAAGCTGCTGAGACCAACTAAGAAATAGAGAAGTCTTAAGTTAAGAGTAAGGGCGGGGTTGACCTTGTTGCTATGGATGATGTCATCAAGCTTACTAACTATGGAAACAGTGATTGGCTGATGGGGGAGGAGTCTCTGTATATTTAAATATTGTACAACGTATCATGTTGCCATATTCGAAAAAAGATTTTTAAAAAATGATGTTGCCATATTCAAATAAAGATTTTGAAAAGTAGGCTAAGTGTCACTAATTAAACAAGTATATGTTCAGCTAATTATCAGCCTCTTTTGAGAATTCAAGCGACAAATGATGTTTTATAAACAAAGTTCGGGAGGAGACATATATACAGTATACACAGCCGACTCACCTAGTTACCGTGATAGTTTTCTGCATCCCTCCGCCACCTCGACTCCAGCCGGGGACTCAGGGGAGTAGGCTACTCTGGGTTTGGGCTAAATTCCCAGCTCGGAGCTCTCCATCCTCTCGCAACACGGCAAATACGCTTATTGTACTCTATCTGATCATTTGTAAATATGAACTCGTGAAACAACTGTCACAGGTAATCAGACATTATATTTTATATATATTTTTGGCATTTTTGCCTTTTTGTTATGATAGGACAGTGAGTAGACAAGAAGTGAAGTGGAAAAGAGAAAGGGGAGAAATGTCCTAAACAGTCATTGGGATTGTTTGTGATTTGGTCTTAGTGATTTAGGAGTCCTCTTGACTACTCCTAACGTTTCACAGATTTAGGAGCTAGTTTTAGTGCTAAAATTAAGGTGACCAGATTTCTGAAATGGAAACCGGGGGACATTTCCTATTTGAGTGGTCAAAATATCACCAAAATCTCATTATCTTTTAATTAAAAAACAGGGACAATACATTTTTTAATGTTTTTGTTGTTGTTGTGGGCTCCCTATATTATTATTAATAATAATAATTATTATGATTCAGTTTGATTTTTAGGATTTTTGGTCTGGGTATAATACAATTCAACATGACTTAACGAAAACACATTACAAAAATAAAACAACATAAATATAAAACTATTTAACAAATATTTTTACATTTTATAATTGTATTTAATATTTTAATTTTCACAAAAATATAAATTACTTTTTTTTTTTTTTTTACTTCAAATGTTTTATGTTTGTGCTTGAAAATAACTCTTACTATCCTTAACTAGTCTAGGCTTATTTTAAGCAGAAAGTATGTGTATTCTGCACATGTATTAACGTTAATTGTTTAGGGTTTTTTATAGTTAAGATGGTAATCACTGCTTTGTGACTGCAGAACTTTTGGGGACAAAACCATCCCGCACCCTGTTGAGGCTCTGTTATAAAGCACATACAAACAGTATTACTTTAATTTAACATGAATAGTTAGCATGTTACTACCTTGAAAGCGATAACGATGGCGCTCTGCTCTCGGTTGCGTTCTTCATGAAGTAGTAGCGGCGCGCGCGACCAAGTAGAGTCAGCGTATCTCACAGCGCCATCTGCTTATGAAAATAATCACTACACTATTGCTCCTATAACCAGCAGACTGCTGTATGTTGGTTGGGCGCTTTTTTTGCAATATATCTGCGGGTTGTTTTGAACGAGCTGTAAAACGGGGACATTTCCGGGAACAGAACACCAAAAACCGGGACTGTCCCCGGAAAACGGGGACGTCTGGTCACCTTAGCTAAAATTCTTTGTGAAATACTCTTAGAGCAAAAATAAATAGAAAGTGTCTGTAAGAAAATGGCTAAAGCATTGAAAATCACCATCAGGGCAATAATTAAGAAGTTCCAATCAACTAAAGATGTTACAAATCTGCCTGGAAGAGGATGTGTGTCTATATTGTCTTAATGCACGGCGAGGAGGAAAGTTTGAGTGGCCAAGGGATCACAGCTGGAGAATTGCAGAGATTAGTTGAGTCTTGGGGTCAGAAATCCTCAAAAAGTTATCTAACAGCACCTACAGCACCCATGTTGTTTGGGAAGGTTTCAAGTAAAAAAAATCCTCCTCGCTCATCCATAAATAAACTCATATTCAGTTTTCAAACACGACTGAAACTTCAAAAGGGACCTGGTTCTGTGGTCAGATGAAACTTTTTGGCAGCAAAACCCACCAGATGGCTTTGGTGCAAACAGGGATAGAAAGTACCCCATGTCCACGGTTAAAAATACAGCTGGATCTTTAATTTTGTGGGCCTATTTTTTTTGCTGGAGGTCCTGGACATCTTGTTCAGATACATGGTATCATGGATTCTAGCAAATACCAACAGATAAAAAATCAAAACCTGACCACTTCTGCTAGAAATCTTATAATGGGCCTACTCAAAGCTACTGCCATGACCATCCCAGTCCCCTGAACTGAACACTACAGAAAATGAGTGGGGTGAACTGAAGAGAAGACGCACCAACATGGATCTGGGAATCTGATGGATCTGGAGAGATTCTGTATGGAGGAATGGTCTCTGATCTCAAGTGTTCTCCAAACTCATCAGGCATTATAGAAGAAGACTCAGAGCTGTTATCTTGGCAAAAGGAGGTTGCAAAAAGTGTTGAATAAAAGAGTGCCATTAATTATGGCCAATGTGTATTGGAGGAAAACATTTATTTCTTAAAGAGATTTCCCCCACATTTTCAATTCTTTTACTTCAATGAAAGGTTACATTTTTGTGAATTTCTTGAATAAAAGATCAAAAGGATTAACAATGCAGATTTATTTTTACAGGCTTCTTTGTTCACATTTATCAGGGTGCCAATAATTCTGACCCTATATATTAGTCAGCAAGGATCCATTAAATTAATCAAAAGCGACAGTAAAGACATTAATAATGTTACAAAAGATTTCTATTTCAAATAAATGCTGTTCTTTTGTACTTTCTGTACATCAAATAGTCCTAAAAATGTATCCAAGTAAAATGTATCTGTATATTAAGCAGAGCAACTGTTTTCGACATTGATAGAAGAAATGCTTCTTGAGTGTCGAATTAGCATATTAGAATGATTTCTGAAGGATCATGTGACACTGGAGTAATGATGCTGAAAATTATAATAAAAGTATACTTTTAAAATATATAAAAAACAATATTTTAAAATATATATTTATAAATTAAATAGTAATATTTCACGGTATTACTTTTTTGCTGTATTTTTGAACGTAGCCTTGATAAGGAAAAAAAAAAAAATTAATCATTTAAAGAACTAGGCTTTCCATATCAATAGAATGGGCATTATTTATTATAATTTATTGGTTGCGCAGTGAATTATACAAGAGAAACTCAAAAGGAATATTCAAATAATCCAAATGGCTGTTAACTCAAGAAGTGTGTATATATAGATGTGATGAATCTAGTTAGTTTTCTTGATGTTACACTTAAACATTGTGGTAACCCTGAGAGAGAAAACTGAGTGTCATTTTCCAGGAATCTCCATTTAAAGAAGAGGGACGCTCCAAACTGTGAAAGTGCTTTCAAAATGCATTTGGTTAAGAAAAATGGTATTAAAAGAAGAGGATGTCCTCATGTGATGTCAAACCCTTGAAAATGCTGACATGACTTTCAGTTCACTCTGTACAGGGTTAAAGAGAGAACTGAACCTTTATGACTGTTTGTCATAGACACGTGAATGTCCATTTCATGCTGTACAGTATATCTTTAAATAAATGCAACCAGGAAAGTTAATGATTAATGACGCATTATCTGCCCATTCAGCATAGTCTCATTTTGAATTTAATTGCACCTTTAAATTCGATATTCAAACTGCCTGTGATTCATAAATGCAGAAGTAGCCTATGTAACAGAAAATGACTGGTGAATAAAAACTGCTCCCTGAGACAAGGATCTCACTCAAAAGAAAGTCCATAAGATTATTTTTATTTCAATATAACTTTTTGGTGAACTGAACCAGTATTATATAACATTAACATTATAAATCATATATTATATTTATGCTTTTTCTTTCAAAATGGCAAAATGTGATTGACAAAATGGTAAGTGAAATCATAGATTGTTTTCTCCCACTGTATTTGCTTAGTAACAGTCCCAAAAACTTGTACCTAACACCCATTTTAAGTGCTGTGAGTAAAATAATATTGTCCACTGTAATGTGTGACGTCATGCAAAATGTCAAGCGCGCTGAAGCAATAACAGTCTTGCCACAGTCAACAAAAAAAGCAATGAATGTACAAATGCATTTAAGAGTGCTTATCCACAGAAAATAAAATATAAGTTCAGTAAAATCACCTATTGGGAACTACATAAATTCTTTTTAAATGACACTGGTGGCTTAGTTTCACTTTCAAAAGTGATTCAAGCATAAATATTCTTTTTAAACTTATCAAACATTTCAGATGTTTTATTCACTTTGTTGGAGACAAAAAGTATAATTATTCTCCAACAATGTCACATCCTTCAAATAAAAATTGGTTTAACCCCGCAGCAAACTTCCTGAGTGAAGGAAAACAAAAAACAGGATGTCAAAAAGTCATCCCTACAACTTTTCTTTCAATTAAGTGCTCTGGCTCGAAGTGCATTCGGCATTAACATAAGCATTACCATTAGCATTCTCTTTATGGCCGTGGTTGGAACCCGAAAAACAGTCCTCCGAATGAAAGTGCACAGAGATCTGGTTGTAGCAAAGCAGGGCCAGCTGCCTCTCTTCCGGGCTGTAGTCCAGCGAGTGAGGGTGCACTTGTAGGATGTGTCTCTTGATGGTGCTGACCTTTAACGTGGCGAGCGTAGCGCCACATACCATGCAGATCAATCCATGCCTACTGCAGTCGTAATCCATCAGAAAGTCCATCTTCCAGCGGGCCTGGTAATTGCGCCGCTGGTCCTTCCCTGGGTAGTGCCTGTGCCGCCCAGTCGTCTGTGTTGTTGGTGTGATATTTGTGCTATTATTATCTTCTGTTTGACCTCCTTGCTCTATGGTTTTCACAGGCGACACCTGCGTGTCAACAGCTGTGCTTGTAGTGACAGGGCCACTTTGTGGGTCTTCAGTGCCAAACAAAAGAAAAAAAGAGAAACATTATTTTCACAATGCAAAACTAATACTTAGCTCATTCATAAACTGTGACATACTGACATTAGAACCATAAGCAATTTTTATTAACCAGTTAATGCTATGCCAGTCAATAGGCTCAGCTGTTAGCTTCCTAAGCTAAGGCTAACTGTAAACTATATTTTTAGTGTAGTTAGTAATTTAAAGGACATTTATGAACATTTTTATTATTAAGTACATCATGAATATCTTTACATCCTTAAAACAAGATCAATTTACCTGTGAAGCTAAATAATCTTTAGTTTTCAAGCTGTTAGCTTTCTAAGTAAAGGTTAAAAGAAAACACAAGATAACAATTTTTAGCTTCTAGAATATAGTATGTCATTTAAAAAGACATTAATGATCATATTTTCGTGATTAAGTTTATTAAATATATATTAGAAAATTAGATTTTAAGCATGTAATTTGCCTGAGAAGCTAAATCTTTAGTTTACAAGCTGTTAGCTTGCTAAGTGAAGGCTAACTAAAAGCTCTAGGAAAGAGATTTCATTTGTTTTTAGCTTATGACATACAATGTAATATGTAATTTAAAATACTTTGATGAACATATTTTCATGATCATCTTGAATATTACATCCTTAAAACAAGATACATTTACCTGTGAAGCTAAAAAATCTTTAGTTTACAAGCTGTTAGCTTGCTAAGCAAAGGCTAAATGAAAGCACACGATAAATTACTATTTTTAGCTTCTGGAATATAATGTAGTATGTCATTTTAAATAAATCAATAATCATATTTTCGTGATTAAGTTTATTAAATATATATTTACATGGGTAAAACTAGATACATTTGTGATATGTCATGTAATTTAAATGGCATTAATGAACATTTTCATGATCAAGTACATCTTGAATATCTCTACATCCTACATGATAAATTTACCTCAGAAGCTAATGCTTTAGTTTTCAGAGAATCATTTTATTCTTCTTAGATTTTTTTTTTATGGGAGAAGACAAAATTGATGTACAAGAACTTTTTGTTCTAACTTCTGATGTGTATTTTGTTATTATGATGATTTTCTTTTAATACAAAATTGTCAATATGGCATTTCCATTGATAGTTTGTTTTGGGTCTATTTTCCTCTATATCTGATATGTCTACAGTTGTCTGCACTTACCATCCGCTTTCAGTGTAGCTGTGTCAATATTCTCCTCCTTCGTCCAGGCACTGACCACAGCATCTCTCTCACTTCGGCTGAGGCCGCTTGTCTCCGGATGGCACTCCTGGATGTGCTTGCGGAAGTTGCTGACCCTCGGCACAGGCAGGTGTTCAGAGCAAACCATACAGTAGCAGAGCGGGTTATCCGGAGGACCGTACGCCACCAAATAATCCAGGCGGAGACGCCAGGGGCTGCCGTATTTCAGTCTTCTCTTTCGGGGATAATAAGGTACAGACTGTGATGTCTGGCCAGTGTCTGGTGGATTCTCATCTCCTCTTGTGTAACTCCCTAAGTTTCCCTGAATGGGATCCACATTCAGAGGGAAGAAGGAGGCTGAACCATCTACGTTAATTTCTTTGGTAAGTGGTTCCGATTTGATTTGAGGTTGTTGATTTGAGTGTGATTCTGCATAACAAAAGCAAAGAAATGCAAATAGACATGTATTACGGTTGATATTTTCAATTAAACAGGTTTCATAGAAGCATATATGAATATAAATATCTGACCGAATCCTCAAACTTTATTTTGTTTTTTACAGTTATTAAAGGAAGTATATTTGGAAGACAAAATTCATGTTTATTTTATATATTATTCTATTTTTTACTCAATATCTATAATATCACTTTTATCTGATCCTCTGTTTAATTGGATTTTACAGTTAAACACCTTGTGTGTGCAATTAATCCATGACATTTTAAGTTTTTATTAGAAATTATTTACAATAGTTTTTATATTTAGTATACAAACCCTTTTTTAATTCTCTGTTTTGTCTCTTACCCTCACCGTGCATCTTGGCCCAGGTCTGCAGGATGGAGTGCTTTTCCTCTGCGCTGTACAGCAGAGAGTTGGGGTGCAGATCCAGCATGTGACTTTTGATGTGATCCAGGTGCAGAGATGGCAACAGACAGCTGCATACCATGCATACGAGACGGCCCTCCTCTGCCTGGTATTCCATCAGGAACTCCTGGCGGAACCAGGCGTGCAGCGAGTCATTTAGGTATCGCTCCATCACCTGAGCTGTGGGGCCTGGGAGCTCCTGGACCGAGGAGGCCGGAGGGGATGGCGTGACCCTGCTAAACCCAGACTGGGCCTGAGGAACTGGAGAGATGGCACCAGCAGGCTTGCCTAGAATGACATGAAGAATGAAGGTTTTTTAAATAATCTTAAAATAATAATAATAGTAACAATAAAAAAAAAGTATTTATAAAATGCCTTTCTCACATTCAAAGCACAATACACTAAAAAAGGAAACTTCTTAATAATATGAAATTTTGCATTGGGACATTCAATCACATTCAATCCTATTTCTCGCATCCGGATGTTTAAACATTTTAGTTTTTAATTCTTATTACATTCTCATCACAGAAATGAAAATCATCCTGTCCAGACAGTGATTTTTATTTATTTAAATAAAATAATATATCAGCATACATTCAAGGCAAACATTTTTACCATGATGTGTTTAAACTAAATTCTACAAAAATACAACACCACACACACATATACACCGATCAGGCATAACATTATGACGTGTTGGTCCCCTTTTTGCTGCCAAAACAGCCCTGACCCGTCGAGGCATGGACTCCACTACTAGACCACTGAAGGTGTGCTGTGGTATCTGGTACCAAGATGTTAGCAGCAGATCCTTTAAGTCCTGTAAGTTGCGAGGTGGGGCCTCCAAGGATCGGACTTGTTTGTTCAGCACATCCCACAGATGCTCGACTGGATTGAGATCAGGGGAATTTGGAGTTTTGTTTTGTGGCAGGGCGCATTATCCTGCTGAAAGAGGCCACAGCCACCAGGGAATACCTTTTCCATGAAAGGGTGTATATGGTCTGCAACAATGCTTAGGTAGGTGGTACGTGTCAAAGTAACATCCACATGGATGGCAGGATGATTTCCCAGCAGAACATTGCCCAAAGCATCACACTGCCTCTGCCGGCTTGCCTTCTTACCATAGTGCATCCTGGTGCCATGTGTTCCCCAGGTAAGCGACGCACCCGGCCACCCACATGATGTAAAAGAAAATGTTTCCTCAGACCAGACCACCTTCTTCCATTGCTCCGTGGTCCAGTTCTGATGCTCACGTGGGCGCTTTTGGCTGTAGACAGGGGTCAGCATGGGCACCCTGACGGGTCTGCGGCTATGCAGCCCCATACGCAACAAACTGCGATGCACTGTGTATTCTGACACCTTTCTATCAGAACCAGCATTAACTTCTTAAGCAATTTGAGCTACAGTAGCTCATCTGTTTGATCGGACCACACGGGCCAGCCTTCGCTCCCCACGTGCATCAATGAGCCTTGGCCGCCCATGACCCTGTCGCCGGTTCACCACTGTTCCTTCCTTGGACCACTTTTGATAGATACTGACCACTGCAGACCGGGAACACCCCACAAGAGATGCAGTTTTGGAGATGCTCTGACCTAGTCGTCTAGCCATCACAATTTGGCCCTTGTCAAACTCGCTCAAATCCTTACGCTTGCCCATTTTCAACTTTGAGGACAAAATGTTCACTTGCTGCCTAATATATCCCACCCACTAACAGGTGCCGTGATGAAGATATAATCAGTGTGTGTGTATATATATATACACATGATGTACTAAAATAACTAAAGCTAAAACTAAAATAAAAATTCATAAAAACTATATAGACATAAAACAAAAACTAATAAAAAAATGTCTAAAACATACAACAAAATTGATTAATTTAAATTTGAAATAAAAATTAAAATGAAACGGAAAATGCATAATATTAATAAAAACTATAATAGTATCTCAAATATACAAAAATATATTGTACACTGCACTGTAATTAACTTTTTTTTTTAAATGTCTTAGTAAACAGAATGGGGGGGGGGTCCCTAATCTTATGGAAATAATGTTTCTACAAAAATAATTTTTAATATTATGTATTATTATATAATGTATTGCTTTATATTATTATTATTATTATTACTATACATTTTTCAAACCTTAAGACATGTTTTGTCAGGTTTCATGTTATTCAGACTTCACAAAAATACATAGAATCACAAAGAAATATAAGCACAGACCTGTGGAGTGCCTGTCGACATCCAAAATCTCCTCTGACTCTGGAGGAACATCTGGATCGGGGCATAACGGCCCCTGGCTGTTGTCCCGACCCAAATGACTCTCCCATCCCGACCTGATCACATCCTTATCTGACTCGGTCCACAGCAGGGAGTATGGGTGCCTCTGTTTGATGTGTCTCTTGATTGTGCTTAACTTCAGGGTTGCCAGCGAACTGCCACATACCATGCAGATCATCCCTTGTCTCTGTGGGTCGAAATCCATGAGGTACTCGCTGCGCCAGTATTCATGGTAATAGCGCCGATGGTCTCGGCCAGGCGCAAGCTTAAATGGAGGGGGTTCCTGCGTAGATGGTCCTGGGATGGGAGACAGAAGGAAAGGGGAGTCTGTGTTCTCAGTGACACACCAGTAACTGGTGCCTGGGGAGCAAACAGAGGTGACTGGAATGTCCTGGCTGTCATGTGATGTGAGACCATTGGTCACGTCCTCTTGACCTGGGGAGCACACAAAAAGAGAGTGTCATTAATGAATTGTAAGGTATATGATATGATCAAATATGACCATGGGAAAATGTGACATTGTTTTCAGTTACAGGGAAATGTAAAATAAATATTAATACTCGTAATGTTGGAGATTAATATTAAAGCGAAAATATATTTCCACCAGCCCGTTTTGTGCATAAACATTAACAAAATTATGTGTCTAATGTATATTCGGAACATTCCATGTCCATGTTGTACTGGACAAAAAATATTTATTTATTATTACTTAAATTGTCCTATATTTGCTTCAGTGTATTTGTTTGTATGGTTTTGCTTAATAAATTTTTTTTTTAATTTTTATAGGACTGTTGCTGATAGGCTAAAAATCATTATCAAATGTTGTAACTGAAGGGAAACAACAAAGTAACTTCATAGACAAATATGCAATTTTTTGTTATTTTATATTGTAAAATATACAGATCATATAATTTGTATGTAGTATTTAATACAAATATTAAAAATGCTGTCATGATTCATATAAAATGTATATTTAAGAGATTTAACATAAATCTGTCAGCACATATTTAAATTGTCATTATTAGTAGTAGTATTTTGATTTTAATATTATTGCTGATAGGCTGAAACTTAGTAGAATAACAAAATTAGTAGTTACTTATAGGAAAATATGCAAATTAATTTGTATTTTACGATGAATAGTAAATCAATATTAAAGCCAATTTTGTGCATAAACGTATAAATCGGGCAGCATATATCCCAAAAATTATTATTTATTTATTATGATTACTAATAATAATATTTTAATATTAAAATTAGCCTGTTGCTGAAATTATTCAACTTATTTTTCATTATTTCATATTGTAAAATATACAAATCATTTTATTTGTATGTAGCATTTAATACAAATATTAAAAATATGATTAATATAAAATGGATATTTAAGACATTCTGCATAAATCCGTCAGCACATATTTAAAGTATTATTATTGTTATTACAGTTGTAGTATTTTAATTTTAATATTATTGCTGATAGGCCAAAACTTAGGATAACAAAATGAGTAGTTACTTATAGGAAAATGTGCAAATTAATTTGTATTTCAGAAAAATATTTTTAAAAATTACTTGTCATGATGAATATTAATGCAAATTTTGTGCATAAACCTATAAATAATCGTTCAGCATATATTCAAAATATTATTATTTATTTATTATGATTGCTGTTATTACTAATCATAACAATAATAATAATTTTAACATTAGACTGTTGCTGAAAAATTCAACTTACTGTTTATTTCAGTTCATCTCCTGTTCATCATTTTATAATAATTATTTAATAACTTGAAATGAATATTAAAGTGAGAATGTGTTATTTCCTCGCTCCGCAGGCCCATTTTAAGCACAACAAGGGGGCGGCGGCATGGCTGCAGTACCGCTGTATTCCGCTAGATGGTGACAGCGCATCGCGTATACATATGCAGCATGGTTATTTTGCCTTTGTTTATAGTGGAGCCCGAGAGATTAGGGGCCATGCCGCTGCCTGCTATTGTTCGTCACGGGGTTCAACGCTTCAAAACACAGAGCCGTCGATCTAATGGTCAAACTTCAATGCTTACCACAACATTTACCTGCTGAGAGATCCCCCAAGTGTCCCCGCCGCGATGTCGCCTCCTCTTCCTCAGCTTTTATTATTAATGAGCGAGATTCTGTCTGCTCAGCTTTGTGCACCGACTCTTTGGACTCCGCTTCATCCATACCTGTGTTGTGTTATTTTAACGTACAGGATTCGCTTCTTTGTACGTAGAAATGTCACAACCGGAGCATTTCGTAGATGCATTCGTCGGGTGGTTGACTAAATATCTGAAACACGCACTCACCCATTACAGTGTGTGCAGTGTCTGTCTCAGCACTGGAGCCTCACCGCTGTTTGCTTTTTGCTTTAAGTAAACTTAACTTTGCGTGACGATACAAGTCGCGTTTAGATCGAAGTTGGAGGAACGATCTGTCAAATGGTCGGTGACTTTAGGCGGTCTCCTGATTGTATTTAGATGTTCAGCTTGTCTTCAGGGTGGAGAGCCGAGCTAGGGGCCCCTGGGGCTCCTTTAGGGGCTCCTGGGTAAATTTAAAGAGACAGTAGCGGCTGTGATGTAGTGACGGGTGCACCACGAGGGCCCATTTTTGTTATGTTTTATCTTAATATTTTATTTTACAGCAGATTGTAAACAAAGTTATGCATTTCGTACACACAATCTAATATTTAATTCATAAAATTGGATTAAACAGGCTTTTTTTTCTTCTAATTATGCCTGGTAAATTATAATAATAATAATAGTAATAATAAAAATATATATTTTTATTTATAAAATGCCTTTCTCACATCAAAGCACAACACAATAAAAAGGGAAACATCTTAATAATATGAAATAAAAAAGAAAGAAATGTTTGTGCATTGTGGCATTCAGTCACATTTCTCGCATCCGGATGTTTAAACATTTTATTACATTCTCATCACAGAAATGAAAACCATGATGTACAAACTAAATTCTAGAAAAATAAACACACACACACACACACACTCATATATATATATATATATATATATATATATAGGTGACCATAAAAAACATATTTTAATGACCTGAAATAAAATAAAAAACTTAAACATATTTTAGTTTACCATTTTCATTTAGTTTCATTTTCAATATTTATCATTTTCATTTCATTTTCACAAAAAATGTGTACATTATCAATAGACAGACTTGAAAATACAGTTATTCTACATGAAATGACTAATGAGTAATTTATATATTTATTGACTTAATATATTTGTTTTTTAACACTATGTGAAATGGTTTCCTACCTTCCTAAACTGAATACCCTAATGTAATATAATGCTATTTTGTTTCGTAATGTGTGTGTGTGTGTGTATATATATATATATATTATACACATTAGCAAATCATCTGCTACGTCATTTGCACTTGATTCATATTTTCTGTCCTTTAAATGCAAAACGTAGGCTAATTGTTTTTAGGAAGTGAGGGACGCTACTGCTTTAAGAATCTATCCGCACACGCTGTAAAAGCTCCTACATCCTGGTACTTTCAGCGTTGTCAAGGCACCGATAGAAAGAAAGGTCCAACGGGAAGAGACTGCAGTGTCCTGAGACTGAGCTTAAAGAAAGTTGCGTGTCACCACCAGGTAAAACAAACGCATGCTTCGCGCTCGGTGTTGTCTTGTCGCAGAGTGCGTTCACTATAAACACGCGACAGTCCACGGCACGCGCCGTTAGACAGACGGGAGCTCGTGAGGGTAGATGGGGAAGGCAACATTGTCTCTGTCATACACTGGAAATAAGGAAAGCGTGCTCAGTAAAATCCTTCCATTGTTTATAGGATACCTTTTATATTGACTTTTTAAAAATATTTACATTTTTGAACAAATAAATATGTAATGTGACGTCAAAACGCCAGAGTTGGGTAGAGACTCACAACAAAAATCATCAGCCTGTGATTGTGAGACAAGATTTAAAGTGACAGCAACATGTTTGTCCCTTCTTTAAGCTTTGTTTGAGTTACTATACATTTGATTAATAATAGCATATTTATATTCTTTCAGTTCAGTTAGTTTTGTAAATGGCTCTTTTTTTTTTTTTTTTAGCAATGCATAGCAGTTGTAATCATATTAGCCTATACAAACAGCTTAAAGGAATGGTTCACCGAAAAATGTAAAAAAAATTCTGTCATCATTTACTCTCCCTCATGTCGTTCCAAACCCATAAGACTTTATCTTCGGAACACAAATAAAGATCTTTTTGATGAAATCTGAGAGATTTCTGTCCCTTAATTGACAGCCAACTACCACTTTAACGCTTCAAAAAGTTCATAAAGAGATCGTAAAACTAATCCATATGAATTGAGCGGTTTAGTCCAAATTTTCTGAATAGACAAAGTCACTTTATATGATGAACAGATTGATTTTTTTTTTTTTTAATTCATCAACTATATATGGTAAATGAAAGCTCGAGCATGTTCGTTTGACCTGCGAGAACCAATGAGGTTCATTCTCATGTTATGCAGCACGTTTGAGCTTCAGCAAGAACCAATGAGGTTCATTCTCGTGTGTTACGCAGCACGTTTGAGCTTCAGCAAGAACCAATGAGGTTCATTCTCATGTTATGCAGCACGTTTGAGCTTCAGCAAGAACCAATGAGGTTCATTCTCGTGTTAAGCAGCACGTTTGAGCTTCAGCAAGAATCAATGAGGTTCATTCTTGTGTGTTACGCAGCACGTTTGAGCTTCAGCAAGAACCAATGAGGTTCATTCTCGTGTGTTACGCAGCATGTTTGAGCTTCAGCAAGAACCAATGAGGTTCATTCTCGTGTTAAGCAGCACGTTTGAGCTTCAGCAAGAATCAATGAGGTTCATTCTTGTGTTACGCAGCACGTTTGAGCTTCAGCAAGAACCAGTGAGGTTAATTCTCGTGTTAAGCAGCATGTTTGAGCTTCAGCAAGAATCAATGAGGTTCATTCTTGTGTTACGCAGCACGTTTGAGCTTCAGCAAGAACCAGTGAGGTTCATTCTTGTGTTACGCAGCACGTTTGAGCTTCAGCAAGAATCAATGAGGTTCATTCTTGTGTTACGCAGCACGTTTGAGCTTCAGCAAGAACCAATGAGGTTCATTCTCGTGTGTTACGCAGCATGTTTGAGCTTCAGCAAGAACCAATGAGGTTCATTCTCGTGTTAAGCAGCACGTTTGAGCTTCAGCAAGAACCAATGAGGTTCATTCTCGTGTTACGCAGCACGTTTGAGCTTCAGCAAGAACCAATGAGGTTCATTCTCGTGTTACGCAGCACGTTTGAGCTTCCGCAAGAACCAATGAGGTTCATTCTCGTGTTACGCAGCACGTTTGAGCTTCCGCAAGAACCAATGAGGTTCATTCTCGTGTTACGCAGCACGTTTGAGCTTCCGCAAGAACCAATGAGGTTCATTCTCGTGTGTTACGCAGCACGTTTGAGCTTCAGCAAGAACCAATGAGGTTCATTCTCATGTTATGCAGCACGTTTGAGCTTCAGCAAGAACCAATGAGGTTCATTCTCGTGTTAAGCAGCACGTTTGAGCTTCAGCAAGAATCAATGAGGTTCATTCTTGTGTGTTACGCAGCACGTTTGAGCTTCAGCAAGAACCAATGAGGTTCATTCTCGTGTGTTACGCAGCATGTTTGAGCTTCAGCAAGAACCAATGAGGTTCATTCTCGTGTTAAGCAGCACGTTTGAGCTTCAGCAAGAATCAATGAGGTTCATTCTTGTGTTACGCAGCACGTTTGAGCTTCAGCAAGAACCAATGAGGTTCATTCTCATGTTATGCAGCACGTTTGAGCTTCAGCAAGAACCAATGAGGTTCATTCTCGTGTGTTACGCAGCACGTTTGAGCTTCAGCAAGAACCAATGAGGTTCATTCTCATGTTATGCAGCACGTTTGAGCTTCAGCAAGAACCAATGAGGTTCATTCTCGTGTTAAGCAGCACGTTTGAGCTTCAGCAAGAATCAATGAGGTTCATTCTTGTGTGTTACGCAGCACGTTTGAGCTTCAGCAAGAACCAATGAGGTTCATTCTCGTGTGTTACGCAGCATGTTTGAGCTTCAGCAAGAACCAATGAGGTTCATTCTCGTGTTAAGCAGCACGTTTGAGCTTCAGCAAGAATCAATGAGGTTCATTCTTGTGTTACGCAGCACGTTTGAGCTTCAGCAAGAACCAGTGAGGTTCATTCTCGTGTTAAGCAGCATGTTTGAGCTTCAGCAAGAATCAATGAGGTTCATTCTTGTGTTACGCAGCACGTTTGAGCTTCAGCAAGAACCAGTGAGGTTCATTCTTGTGTTACGCAGCACGTTTGAGCTTCAGCAAGAATCAATGAGGTTCATTCTTGTGTTACGCAGCACGTTTGAGCTTCAGCAAGAACCAATGAGGTTCATTCTCGTGTGTTACGCAGCATGTTTGAGCTTCAGCAAGAACCAATGAGGTTCATTCTCGTGTTAAGCAGCACGTTTGAGCTTCAGCAAGAACCAATGAGGTTCATTCTCGTGTTACGCAGCACGTTTGAGCTTCAGCAAGAACCAATGAGGTTCATTCTCGTGTTACGCAGCACGTTTGAGCTTCCGCAAGAACCAATGAGGTTCATTCTTGTGTTACGCAGCACGTTTGAGCTTCCGCAAGAACCAATGAGGTTCATTCTCGTGTTACGCAGCACGTTTGAGCTTCCGCAAGAACCAATGAGGTTCATTCTTGTGTTACGCAGCACGTTTGAGCTTCCGCAAGAACCAATGAGGTTCATTCTCGTGTTATGCAGCACGTTTGAGCTTCCGCAAGAACCAATGAGGTTCATTCTCGTGTTAAGCAGCATGTTTGAGCTTCCGCAAGAACCAATGAGGTTCATTCTCGTGTTACGCAGCACGTTTGAGCTTCAGCAAGAACCAATGAGGTTCATTCTTGTGTTATGCAGCACGTTTGAGCTTCCGCAAGAACCAATGAGGTTCATTCTCGTGTTATGCAGCACGTTTGAGCTTCCGCAAGAACCAATGAGGTTCATTCTCGTGTTACGCAGCACGTTTGAGCTTCAGCAAGAACCAATGAGGTTCATTCTTGTGTTATGCAGCATGTTTGAGCTTCAGCAAGAACCAATGAGGTTCATTCTCGTGTTATGCAGCACGTTTGAGCTTCAGCAAGAACCAATGAGGTTCATTCTCGTGTTACGCAGCACGTTTGAGCTTCAGCAAGAACCAATGAGGTTCATTCTTGTGTTATGCAGCACGTTTGAGCTTCAGAAAGAACCAATGAGGTTCATTCTCATGTTACGCATCACGTTTGTTTATATGTGAATAAAAGTCTAAATTAATTCTGTTCATTATATTAAGTGGTTGAGTCTTAGAAAATTTGGACTAAACCGCTCAATTTATTTGGATTAGTTTTACGATCTCTTTATGAACATTTTGCAACATCAAAGTTGTAGTTGTGTAGCTGTCAATGGAGGGACAGAAATCTCTCAGATTTCATTAAAAAGATCTTCATTTGTGTTCCGAAGATAAACGAAAGTCTTAAGGGTTTGGAATGACATGAGGGTGAGTAATTAATGACAGAATTTCACATTTTGGGTGAACTATCCCTTTAATAAAAAATTCTGCATTGTTTACTCGCGCTCGTGTTGCTCCAAACTTGCATGATTTTTCTCTCTTCCGTGAAAACATTCTTTGCAGAATGTGCAGGCCAGTCTTTTCAATACAGTGAACGTAAATGCTATCAATCTCCAAAAATGCACCAAAACAGTAGTCCAGAATTCTTTTGAATCTACAAGCAGCAAACTGAAATTTAAGTATTTGATGAAAATCTTCCCAGTCATAGTTCTCAAATCTCAAATTTTCTGTTCGTGCATTTAAGATTATTGCTGTCCAATGTCATTGTTTCTCACGTGTATCACAGATTGGAAGTTTGAAATCTTGTAATCTTGCCGTTTTTTGTTTCCCATGAAGTGATCTGCTGATTCATCTGCAATACCTGAAGGCTGGTAGGAATAAGTAGTCTCCATTAAAGGTAAGCTTCCAGAAATAAACTAGGAGTAGTTTTGTCAGTAGCTGCTTCACAAAATGTCATGCAATAGTGCACTTTGCAAATCATATGCTGATGCATGTAATATGTTATCAACCACTCAGAATAAAGCAGGTAAATTACTTGGGAGCTCCATTTGTGACACTGATATTTAAATGCATTCATATTTGCATATGTTTATACAAAGAAACTAAAGCCAACTTTAGGATATAAAATCCTAAAGTTGGCTTGAGAAGCACAAAGTACCAAGATGGAGGTAAAGAAAGTGACCATTAAATGCGGATTTCTTGACAAAAAATATTAAATAAAGTTTCCTAAAATTTGTCCTTTTTTTTGTAGCATATATCTAAATTGAATTGCTTTTAATGTCAATGCTTGCAACTTAAGGCTGTGCTTAATATTCCTTATACATTCGTATATCAGGATTGCAGACACACACACAGCATGTGGGGCACATTCCCCCAGGGCCCCAGACATCCCCTTCCCCCCACATACAAGTATTATTTCTTGTATCTACATGTACTACTTTAGGTTGCACTTTAAACCTGCCATTATGCACTGCGTATATTGCTGCTCTTATGCTAAATTGCTTGTAAGGTTCCTCATTTATAGATCGCTTTGGATAAAAGTTTCTGCTAATTGACTAAATGTACTGGAGGGCCCCTTTTTGAGTTGAGTTGAGTCCCAACCTGAGCTTCATGCCTGTGGAAGACTACAGAGACCCCTGAACTCATTCTTTCTTCACGATCACATATATATATATATATATATATATATATATATATATATATATATATATCACAACTGAGGATTTTGTCACAACCCCCAACAAAGTACACTGTAGGGCCCCATCCTCCAGTACAGGGGCCCTTTTACATCAACTATTTTTAACCCTTAATCTGCTCATATCACCTGGAATACTTCATATCAAATTTTAATGTGAACCAGTAAAATTCATCATTTGGACTTTATGTAGTTCCTATACAGTTTGAAAATTATATATGGCATTGTTGAAAGGTTGCAGTGATGAGCATTGTAGCCGATCACAGATATGTTGAGCGCATCAATGGAGCGATCTCATCATTTCATCTCGATTTCGGCACTCTAACAAAATGCTTTTATCATACCTAACAGTGTAAACACAATGTAAATAAGAGATTTGTTAATTATAACGGGAGTTTTGGCAAGAGTCCAGAACTCAGTCACTGATAAATTTGCGCTGTTTGATTGACAGCTCTAGCGATTGTAAAGTGAGCGTTCTTTGATCGCTTTCTATATATAATTTCACAGTTTAAATAACAGATTATTTTCACAATGTGAAGTTGACTGTTTAGTCACTGGTTTGATTTACTGACACATAGACAAAGAACATCTGACTGTTCATGAATCATTACATATCAGAAATCACTGGTCACTGGTCACAGATCAGGCATTAGAATTAACACGGTTACTTGCATGTTGTCGCATTACTGTCGAGTCCACATCGTAAAAGTCTGTTTGCAAAGCCTGTGCCAAAATTGCAACTGATTTACCAAAGAATCCACAGTGAAATGTACAAAATATAAATAAATAATGCTCAACTGAGACATTCACATTGTTGAAAATAAATAACCACATTTCTAGCATTAGGATCCTTTGGAAGGTAACGTTATTTTTTAGTCCAGTGATCCTGTATCACTCTTCTCTCCTCGTCATCTCAATAACATGCCAGTTGGCGGGGCCAAAGACGCAATGATGAAGTAGGCGTTGATTTTATTCTGCAGAGGCCTTTTTTCTATTACATAGGCACATTTCACAACAAGTCGTTCCCTGGGCTTGGTTACAGCTGTTTTTGGACAAACAAGGAAGTTTTCATTTCTGAAACTTACAGGATATTCTTATAGTATGATGTCCTCTTGTCAAAAGCTCAAAATGTGCTTTCTCAGTTCATAACCCCTTTAAATGGTTACTAGGGCATTGATAGAAGCACTCATTGCCTTCACTTGCCTTATGCTTTTTTTTCTTCTATTTTTGACATAATACAGAGCAACACCAGTTTTTTTTCTTCTTCACCAACTTTGTATTTTGATTTTATTTGATAGATTGTATTTGCAAATAGCATATAATCAATTTGTCTATTTTATATCTTTTTTTTATATTGTTGTGCTATTTTCATGTATTTCAATTGTTTGACCGTTACACCAAAGCCAGTGCTTTTAATCATATTTTGTTTTTTAACCGTATATGGAGTAATATTATGGGCCAGATTTACTAATAGCTTGTGCCAACGTAAACCCTCTTTTGGCGTTAAACTACTGTCAGGATTTACTAAAGACACGTAGTGAAAAATTAGCGCTGAAAAGGTGTGGACCGTTATTTTTGCAGCTGATCTTATTGCATATGCATTTGTAGTAGTGTTGTCACGATACTGGAATTTCTAACTTCGATACGATACCTGGAAAAGTATTGATATTCGATACCATTTTCGATTATTTTTAATTATATTTCTTTTTTGTCCATCTATTGTCCATCTCTTTTGAAGAGATCACTTTATATGATAAAGCTTTTAAGCTTTTTTTCATATATAAACGTTGATCAATTACCATTACAATTATCTCACAAATATTTGCTAACTCAATGTATTTTTTACAGTGGGGTAATTTTGTTGCAATAGCTTACACACAGCACAAGGAAGCTTGATTTCAAATGGTAAATTGAATTTAGAAAGACAAGTAAACAGTAATAAAATAAGAACAAATAAACAAATTACTAACAATAGCACAAATAAATACAATAGAATGAAGATACAAATTAAATAGACTGCTTTATTTTTTTCAGGTAGGTATAACAGTATTCAGGTAAGAAACTGAATGAAAAAACAAAGTAATCAAATTTAAAATAACATCGGATAATCTTTTCATTGTAAAAAATTAAATACAGATGAATCCATTAAAGTTACACAAGTTAATGAGTCAAGAGCAGTAAGTGATCGTTTGTCTTTTTGTAGTTTGAATAACATTAACAAAATAGAGAGTGGCACCTTTATTCGGCTGCTGCCCCTTTAAGACCTGACCTTACACATTCTTCCTGAACTGTTTACGACTGTTTACGCTAATACTCACCAAGATGAGCATTGTGACATTATTTTGGAGTGTATTTGACCATTAATAAGCTGAAAAAGGAGCTAATTTTTGCACTTGTATGTCAGAGGCGGCTTTATTACTGTGTGTGCGCTTCAGATGTGAGCGCAAAATCTGCAGTAATGAGTAGCATTATGTGAAATCCCGTGCAAAATTTTGACCCGTCACACCAACCGGCATGTTCGCCGTGTTCAGAGAGTTAACTAGAGTAAATGAGGCGGGTGCGTGTCAACTCGCTGTAGGTCGGAGAGGAGAACAAGAAAGTGCAGCTGGTATTTGTCTATCGATACTGTAGAAAGGAGTATTGGCGTTTCAGATATTCCAGTATCGCTACATATTGAAATATCGATATTTTTGACAACACTAATTTGTAGGAGTTTCACTTTCAGACTTAATATTTATGGGAGGAGAGTATATAAATTAATCATGCAATGTGATTTACTAAGGTTTGTGCTTGTCAATTTACTGGTATCCAGTAAATTATTTGCACCATTTATTTACCGCCCCAAAAAGTCAGATCATGCGTAGAACATTCCACTCCCATCTGCGCTTTTGTGGAATTGCGGTCTCACGCTAATTTGCCCTCTTTAGTAAATCTGCCCCTATGTGTACAATTATTTTACTCTTCTAAATAATTACCCTAGTCAATTTTTATTCCAATTTGTTTCCGTTTTATTATTTTGTTAAAGTGTATAGTGTAGCCTCAAACTTATAGTTAGTGAAGATTCTGAGATGATGTGTTCTACAAATCTGTCTCCCATCATTCATCAAATCAAACTCATCAAATTGATTAATTCATTAAATAGTTTTTTTTTGTTTCCCCTACAGATCCCCTACTCATTGTTTTTCAGAAAAATGGACAGTATGCTTCAAGCACTGCATTCAAAATCCATCTGAACAGAAAGACCTTGAGAGACCGCTTCGCTTAAATGAAAGATGTGACCCCACAAATATCCTGTTTAGAGCAGGTTTTGTCCTACCTAAGAAGACATAATCCAGCAGTTGATGTAAATCAACAGTATAATGATGTTGTAATCAATCAGCAGCCATGTCCAACAAGACTTTCTCTAAACGTCGTTATCAGCCAGTAGCAGAGTTTGATGATGTCACTCTCGCCCGCAAAAGGGAGTATTGGAGGAGCAAGAAAAGAGAGCAGAGGGCAAGAAAGTCATCTACAAAAAAAAAGATCGGAAATGAAAATCTGGGGTTGTGCATGTCCGTTGGTAGTGATAAACCCTCCTTGCAGATTCACAAAGTCGACAGTGATCCCTCTCTACATAATCATGACATTTCATGCAAACTGGAAGATACTGATGCTCCTAGAAACTCTTCTAGTTCAGGTCTATCACTATCTGAGTGTAATGTTACTATGGTGCCATGCCAAAAAGAGAGATGGTTTCAAAAGACTAAGCTCAAACATGTTTTACCTAAATTCCCAGAAATGAGCACAAATTCCCTGAAGGGTGTAATGGGCAATAAAAAACTAAAGTCCTCAGTTACAGGGTCATCAAACACCGATACATTGGATGCAGATTTGCATCCAAACAGCAGTCATACTCATAAAACTAAAACAGGCATGTTATCCCTAAATGGCAAACAATTAGCAACATCTCCGCAAAGCCATGTGTCCATGATTTTACCAGTGCACATCAACCAAAATAAGCCACAGAACTGTCTCAAACCCTTGACCTCTGCAGAATGTAAGGTTCGTAAAGAGCAGAGTTTCGTTCACAGTCGCATCGCTAAGAGAAGAACATGTGCCTTTGCTTCAAAGCACAACACCAGAGTGGCTATGACTGAAGAAGAGATGGCTGCTAAGCGCAGAGAGAACTGGCGCATCAAAAAGCGAGAACAGAGAGCAAAGCTTGCAGCTAAGCTGGCACGGAACCGAGAAGGGAGTCTCGGACAAGGACAATCTTCCTGTATCGTGAATGCTTCATCTGATAACAGTAAGGCCTTGAGAGGAATCAACCTCAACTCAGTGAATTCCAAATGCAGTTCTCGGACAACACTACATGTTCAGGACACAAAACCAAACCATACATCCTCATCCTCTGGTATTTTGCAACCATCCAGTACTACCCAAACTCTTAACAAATCCAAAGTGCTGCAATTTGCACATATTCAAAAGAGACGTTGTCAAAATCCAATAAGGAACTCTTTCCTTGGTGCTTCCAAAGTTGAGTCTCCCGAGGATCGGCACGCCAGACAGAAGGAGTACTGGCGAATTAAAAAGCGTGAGCAGAGAGCAGTGAAAGCACGATTGAAGGAACAAGGCACACTTAAGCATCATGGGAGACGCTACCACAACAGTTCCAATCAAATGTGTGGGGTTCAAGTGAGCAGAGCAGGTGCATTTACAAGTTCTTCAGACACAATTGGTGGTTTTATCAAAGAAGATGGCACGGTGACGTTCTCCACTTCGAAGACGACATCGGACTCTTCTCTACCTGCAAGTCACGACTTTTCCAATGTGAAATGCATCGATAAGGTAGGACTCCAGGTTCAAGTAAGTTTGCCCCTTGAATATTCAGATGCTCAACCAGTAACAAAGCTAGTTTTCACTCCATGCAACCTTTCCAGGGCTCACCAAAACTCTCTGGTAAAGTCTAGCTTAGACAGAGATAAAGTTAAGACTAGTCGGGCTGCCTGGCTCGGGAATGGTCTGCTTAGGTCGAAGGTTTCAGTGTTAAAGCAGAGAAAGCAAAACAAGAAGTCAAACAAAAGGGACAGTATTACTTCATCAATTACCAAAACAGTTTGTGACTCTCCAACCAGTGCCCGAACCTCTATAAAAGAACCGATCAATCCTCCTATACATGCTGTGTTTTCCATCCCAGAAATTACTCCCTGCATCAGTATTGAAGATGGCAAACCTTCACCCTGTCCATCCTCAGAGTCACACATTGAACCTCCAGCAGCTGCAAACCATCATGCCACCACTCTTCAGGCTGTGGCCTCCATGACAAAGCTTCTGGAGGAATCAGTTTACTCACCGGAAGACAATAATGACACTGAAATACATAAGTGTGCAAATCAGCCTCTTCAGCTAACTAAAGATGACCTTCTTACATCTGAAAATGCAGAGCCAAATATTACTTTACAACAAAACGTCTTATTAGAGTGTGACATATCCGAGAATACAAGCCTTAAAGATATTGAATTAAATCAAGCATTAACTTTTGAGGACACTAGCCATAAAAAATCTCAGAACTTCTGCCAAGGGGCTGCAGATGGAAGTCATGCCCTTTCTCCAGTGGATGTGCAACCTCAGTGCAGAAACGCTGAGAAGTTCAGTGATGATGAAGCAGATCCCAAGCAGTTCTGCCCTTCACAGGCCTCAGAAAAGCAGCAGCTTGGTGAGAGCGATGAGCTTCAACGAAAGAGAGAGTATTGGAGGTTAATGAAGAGACAGCAGCGGGCCAGAAATGCCAACAAAGATGAAGTTCTTTGCAATCTGGCTCCACAGGCAAGTTGCATTTATATTTGCTTAGCATTTATATCGGGTCTGGGTCAAGTGAGATGTATATATTTATATTTATTTATTTATTCCCCTATTCCCAGGAACACTCGGTAAGATGACGTAAAATTAGAACAACCTTCTATCTGTACCATTTTGACTTCTTTGCTCGCTGTTTTGCTCATTTGCTAAGCTGAATAGCCAATCAGAGTTCTCTCTCTTACTGACGGCCCGACGGCGATTATACATGTTGAATCGGCCCAAAAAACCCGACGGTATCTGACTAGAGGCTCAAAAACGGTGGCCGACCATCGGCTTGGTGTGTCCCTGGCTTAAAGTCCTCATGAAATCAAAACTGACCCTATTTAAATCTCGTCTGGCTAGCGCGCTTTCCATAATGTTTATGCAGGTCAGTAGGCCGAGAGTAGGTGGTCTTTTGTGGCTGTTTGAACACATTCGACCACATGAGCATCTCCATTACAAAAGCAATCCAGTCAAATGCGTTTTTGAAAGTGGACAAGCTCAAAGCATTTTAGACCCTGTTTACACCTGTATTTAGCGTCATCTACTTGTGATTCAATCGACCAAAACGCATCTTAATACCAGGTGTTAACATTTAGTTGAAAGCTGTATGTTTTTGATTCACTGACAAGAACTGACTCTTTAGAATCATTTCTGTAATCAAACTACACTGCTTTCACAAACTCCTCAGAAAAAAACACCCAACACACCTCTACTGCTAGCCATGTCCCAGGAAACTTCCACATGCAGACAGATCGCCATTCAGAAGAAAACAAGAAGGTGCACCAAACCTGCAGGTCCACAGACACAGTCTACAGATAAATCAAGAAGTAACAGAAGCCAGATAGTGGCAACGGCAAATCCACAAGCTGATCCACAGGAGGTTATACATCGAAGACGCATGCAATGGAGGATCAAGAAACAGGAGCAGAGAGCTAGAAAGGCAGCAAATGAGAAAAAGCTACGCCAGCTGACGCTCCCTCCACAAGGCCAGGCTTCGGTAATGATTTTTTTTCTACCTTATAGATTTTATTTGATTTTATTTATAAACGGTACCATTCAAAATATTGCAGTCAGTACATTTTTTATCAAAACTTTTATTCAGCAAGGATGCATTAAATGGATCAAATGTTACAGTGAAGACATTTATAATGTTACCAAAGATTTGTATATAAAATAAAGGCTGTTCTATTCATCAAAGAACCCTGACCCTTTATCAGGAATAAATTGCATTTTAAATATTCAAATAGAAAACATGAATTTTAAATGATAAAAATAGTTCATAATATTACTGTTTTACTCTATTTTTGATCAAATTGCAGATTATTCTTTCAAATTCTTTCAAAAACAATAGAAATCTTACTGATTCCAAACTTTTGAATGGTAGTCTAATTGCAGATAGAGAAATGGTCGCAAATAAAAACAATAATTTCAAAATTCATATAATTCCACAGTAACATCCTCCTCATTTACAGATTGTTCTAAAAGCAAAAAACAGACGAAAGTGCAGCACTGCTGTGAGTTTGAGTGGGACTGCGATACCCACGCACTCATCCCACTGATCATGCATTTGTTTGCTTTTGTGACAGATCTGTTGAATTAGTTCGGGGCTTGCACAGCGTTGTGCAAACTGATCTGCTCTTCCCTATCAGGGGCTCACGCATGTAAATGGATCATCATTCACTCATCCCATGTTGTTTCAAACCTACATGATTTCCTTTCTTCTACTAAACACAAAAAATATGTTTAAATTATTTATGCCCATACAATACAATTCAACATTGGACACTGACTTTCATTGTATGAACAAAACATTTTTCAAACTGTCTTTTGTGGTCTAAAGAAAGAAAATCATACAGGTTTGGAATTACATGAGTGTGAGTTTACACTGACATCCAAACACCACAGTATACCAAACCCTGTAATAATAACACTGCAGGCTTTATGTCCCCTGGGGGCCCCAGCTATATCTCACACATGGGGGTTGGCTCTTTTGAATTAGAGCAGTGTTCACAGGGCCCCATGTGGGGCCCCAGCCATACCTCAGCACCAGAATATCACAGAAACATTTTGGAGGCCTGTTTTGACTTGGGGCCGTGTACAGAGGCCATGTGTGAGGCCCCAGTGCCTCCAGGCGCATATGTGGTCTGGTTTAACTGTAGAGACATGGAAATCATAGGAAGAATTTTCAGGACAACATGGTGGTAACGAGTTTTGTAATTGATTAGGAGTCAAATAATAAATGGTCATGTTTTTCTTCAAAATACATGGACAAGGTATGAACATGTACCTCAGTATTGTATGCTAATTTAGATTACTTTTACGTTAGAGAAAGCTGGTGACATACCAGAGTTTTTCTACCAAGTAACTTGACAAGTATTTGCAAGGAAGGAGGCCCTTTTAACATTTTTTTTTCTTATGAGTTGTGCCTCCTTGTGCACTGTTCCTTCTTCTCCTTATGCAATTTAAGGGTTAAATTTAACAATTACTGTAGGTTAAAGAAAAGCATCTGAAATGATGTGGCAGAAATAACTAGACTTCTAGACTATGTAGCAGTTTAACTTATCCTCACACAAGGCACCAGTTATATAGACATCACCTAAGAGTGTCAGATTACTTTTTCCTTCTCTTATTGCGGGGCACCAGCCAGGAATGTTACCTTGACAGTAAAGATTATTTATTAACTAGCATCAGCTATATAATGTCTATAAAATCAACTACTGATAATGTACAACAATGCCAAGGTCTCTGGAAAGATGTTTGGTTAACTGATATTTTGTATCGCATAAACATAAAAGTTAAAAAAATTGTGTTTTTGATATGGGTGTGTGTAATGTGCGTTGCAGAGAAAAAAGTATCATCAAGTTATGTTTACCACACACCTTATTTCACTCTTAAATTGGGAAAAAAAACATTATAAAAACCCATAGGAAAAGCTTTGTGCAGCGAAGTGAAGTGCCTCACCCGTGTTTCTGAATAATCTGTGAGTGTTTTAAGGGACCATACACTCATGCACTTGACAAAGTCTGAGGGCATTCATTATAGCGTGCACCTTAATAGATTATTGTATGATGAGACTATTTAAATACTAAAATCATACAGGAAAGTATGGAGTTCTGCTGGGCCCCCTGTGTGTCCAGGGCCCTTAGAATCATCCTAATCCACCCCACTATGGTGCCCCTGGTTCTGAACACAGAGTCCAAACATGGTGGAAAAAGATTGAACTGTCATGCATGCATTAATCTCTTTATTCTACTCTGCTCATGTTATTATGAAAATATTCACGCATTGGAATGCTCAGGTAAGATGACGTAGGAAACAAAAAAAATCAGCCTTCTGTCTTTGCCGTCATGACTTCTTTGCTCGCTTTCATCACTTTTGCTCTTATTCTCGTGTGTAGTGACCCATTTTATTAAACTGAACAGCCAATCTGAGTTCTCTCTCTCTCACGACGGCATGACGCCGATTCTACATGTTGAATCGGCCAAAAAAAAAAACACAACAGCGTCTGACTAGAGCCAACAGTGCGGAACACACCAGAAAAATTCAGCCGAAGCTCAAAAACGGCATGAAGTTGCCTGATGGCCGACCATCGGCTTGGTGTGTCCCTGGTTTAAGAGGTATCTGGCAGTTGTCCTAGCATCCTAATCTGATGGTGTTGGACATTTGTTTGTGCTAGTCTACAAAGATCCAATCAAAATGTACCAAACTTTTCTCCACTGTTGCAGTCAGAGAGGGGCCCACCCTAAAACTGGGCCCTGGTGCTGTTTAACACAACCACTTCATCTTGCATTTACATATTAAACTTCCAAGGAGCATGTTTAAGATTAGTTTTTGCCATTCACTGACTACAGTTGATGTACATTATCCTTACTACTTTTTTTTTATTTTCCTAGGGTCAGAAAACCACCAGTTTTGTTCAGAGGTGAGTAGTAGGAAAATAATATTTGTTTTTAATAAGTTGTCATTTTGTTTATTGTAATGATGTTTTATTAACAAAGTTCGGGAAGAGCACGTTCAGATAATTAACACGAGTGGAGCACTCGTTCATTGACAGTTTATCAGCATCCCTCCACCACCCCTTCTCCACCCCTTCTCCACACTTCTAGTTAGCCTAACCCTTACTCTCGGTTCGGGCCAAATTCAGAGCTTGGAGACCTCCCCCCAGACAGCACACTAAATACGCATTAAAACTTTACTCCCTTTAAATTATATGCAAGTGTGAACTAGTGAAATGCACTACTGTTTAAAAGTTTGAGGTCAGTAAGATGATATATATTTGTTGGTTTTGAAAGAGATCTTATGCTCACCAAGAATACATTTATCTCATCGAAAAAATTTAAAAACAGTAATATTGTGAAATTTTAAAATTACTGTTTTCTATTTTAATAAGTAATATTCCTGTGACCAAAGCTGAATTTTCAGCATCATTACTCCAGTCTTCAGTGTCACGTGATCCGTCAGAAATCATTCTAATATGATGATTTGCTGCTTAAGAAACATTTCTTATCAATGTTGAAAACACTTGTGCTGTTTAATATTTTTGTGGAAACAGTACTACTTTTTGTTGTCTTTTTCGGTCATGTCTTTACTGTCACCTTTGATTAATTTAAAGGGCATATTGCAGGTTAGAGACCCCAGTGAGTCAATGTATAGAAAAATAATGTAGGAACTAGATTTTATGAGAATTTTTGTGAGAACATTTTATTTCCACATCTAAAAATGCCAAAACCGGAAGTGACGTAACGAGAGGGAGTGCGGTGAATTTCAATGATAGGAAAACAATGGATCGTAACGTTCGGACGCTAAGGAAATTATAAATGCTTATTAATACTCATATGGCAGACCACAGCCATACAATAATGACACACAATTAGGGACAGGCCAGGATTAGACAGGACAACGATTAGAGGAGACATTGAGTTGTGTGAGGAGAAACAGTGGAGAACAGAGCAGGTGTTTGGGTGACAAGTGTTAGCTAGTGATATATAAACAATATGAACACTGTGCTCAGATTACAATACTGTACAGATTATTATCATGTATCAGGCAATAGCAACACTGGTATTGGTCATCTAGGAGTATTGATACTTACCAATAACAGAAACTAATAAGCTTTGACCATCAGGCATAAGTCACACTCGTTAATATCCGTCCACACTAAACGTTAGCGGTTTCTCATCACGACTGATTTGGTATTTAGCAAATGTTTATACAAGACTTACGGTGCACAGTTCACGTTTTCTTCGAGCTGCATCTCTGACGGATCCGTGACCGTCACATCTCACGCTCGCGGCCAAACCACAGACAGTAGAGTGTTATTGTATGCGTTTTATGTTATCCTTGATTCATTAATTCTGTGTTATGGGTTATTTCGTGCCGATTCACCGATAGTGTGAGGATGTATATGACGCCGTGAGGATGTATATGACGCCATGAGTATGTATTTGAGTGAACTTGAATGTACTGTAGTAATTTTACTTTCGTCCATCCAAGGACGTTAAGTAAGGTAGTGATTGGTACTCACGTCACCGCTGACGTTGTGATTTTTGGATCACCCGTCACTTAAGGTGTGGTTATGAGTACATCAGATGACCACCTTCCCCCTCTCTTAGTTTGGGACACTAGTCAAGGTCTTTTACCTTGGCTGTATGAGAACACTCCAAACAGGAGGCTGTCCAATCATTTAGAATGAATGTAAAGGGGGGAGAGTTGGTCAGCTGATTAATCTGAAAGATTGGTGAGATTTCTAACTTGTAGAGCCTCTTCTGTATTATCAGCACAAGGAATACACAATTGTAATAAAATACATTTTATTAACAAAAGATAAACAAGAATAACTAACACAACTACTAAATGAATACAATAAATGATAAAGGAATAAAGTGCATAAGATGCATAAAATACATGTGATTAAGTTGAGTGTGGCTATGGAAGAGTTGCGTTATCTTGTGGAAAGATAAACTGTTGTTTCTCTGAAACTAAGGTGAAGAACCTTATTATGCATCAAACAAATAAACGAAAGAATATTTGTTATTAACTAGCATCAGTTATATTACCTCTAATGTGCCAAGGTCTCTGGGAAGAGGTTTGGTTAAGTGATATTTACGTTCCACGTGGTTGAGTAAGCAGTCCGATGGCAGCGATGTCTTCCACTGGTTGTGCTGGGTGACAATGCAGTGGGGGAGAGGAGCTGGAATCCGTTTCAACAGCCTTGAACATGAAGATCTGTAGAATGCTGATCTCCTGGAGCACCAAAGGGTCCTAAAATCTGGAACACGCAGATTAGGCCCTGAAGTAGGTGCAGAAGGTCCTTAATCTGGAACACGCAGACGAAGGAACCTTGAAGTGAAGGTTTGCTCTCCTGAGCTTAACCTTGTTGCAAATGTCTCTGTGTGTCTTCTGCCTCTCTGGGCCAGACACTCATGACTTGGTCAATCCGCTTTGGTCTCTCTGGCATGGAGACTCGGGACGTGCTGTAGTCATTACGGTTTTGCTGGACTAAAACTCTGAACATAGTGTTTGTTAATGTCTCTTTCCTCACAAGCTGTAGACTCAGATCCTCTGATCCTTTGTTGTCTCTCTGGATTTAACCAGAGGCTCAGAATGTTACGGTGTATCTGTTATGTTTCATCCTTGCCGGACAGACTCAGACTTGGTGAACTGTTTGTCTCTCTCGAGGAGAGGCCCAGAACAAGGAGTGTCTGTTAAAAGGGTACCTTTATCCCTTTCCGATGAGGAGGAGATTGCAATTTGGCGCTTCTCCATTCCAGTGCTGTGATTGGCTGCTGGCATCAGAGGGGCCACACAGTGTGGCCCACAGTTCTTTCCCCTGTGGAACTCATTTGCATACTGTACACAGTTAGAAGTCTTTAAAGTGTCTTTAAAGTTTACCAATGCATTTATCACTTTCCAAACCACCATCAGAAAACCCTTGGCAATATTCTAAACAAATAGACACCAAACATGATGGAAAAAGTTTGAAATGTCATGCGTTCATTCATTTGTTCATTAACAGCTGAGAATACTTATTTCTCTGAATAAGTATGAAATGGAGGTGTGTAGTTTACATCAGTCTTAAGGTTTCCAAACATAGTTATGAATGGATTTGGATGGATCATTGTGGTCTTCCTTTGTTTCCTTTTGTTCCCACAACTGCTGAGGTCCTGAGGAATTTTTATGGCAGTCACAGACCAGGACATTAGGGATCAGTTTCTAGATGGGTGAAGAGCAGAAACTGCATGTGGACCAATGAGAAGTCCTGTCCTTCCTGGGCTTGGTACCAGAGGTCTTCTTGCCCTCTAAGAGGTGTCTGGCATCTTTATCTGATGGCATTGGACAGTTTGTTTGTGTTAGTCCAACAAGATCCAATCAAAATGTAGCAAACCTTTGTCCACTGTTATGGGCAGAGAGGGGCCCGGCCATAAACTGGGCCCTGGAATGTGCTGTCCACTACAGTACATACATGGCATGAATAAAATATTTACATTACCAGCACATAATTCCAAACTTTTTTGAAAAGTGTGAGACTGGCATTTGTGTTAATGTACATACTTTGTATTCATCAATGTTGAAATTGATTCACGTAAAAAAAGTGTTTTTTACAAACAGCCAAGGAAACGGCCACTTTATCTACTAAATTTGTGCTCTTATGTCTTTTTAAAACATTTTAAATCCTGCATTACCTTTTCATATGGTATTTCCATACAAGGATATATATTCATTTTAAAAAAAATGTAACCTGCAATATGCCCTTTAATTGCATCCTTGCTGAATAAAAGTATTTGAATGGTCATATTTGAGTATCAAAATTAATGTTGGTTTCTTTTCCAAACAGCAAAAAATCAGAAGACCAACTAGGCTACTTAGCTAAGCCATGTCAAACTGCACTCAAAGGTTTTTAAATTTTCTAATACACACTATTACAGTTTGCCAAACAGTTTAAATGATTATCTGGTAACTGATATTACTATTTCTTTTATCACATTTTAAGAGTCACCAAATAATGCAACGGAAGGGCCTTTATCACAAGCCGAGTGGAGAAACCTCTACCTCATGGACCCTGATCCTGTCAACCTGTTGTTGGTGTGTATAGTTTGTGGAGAGCAGCTGTACTCCCTCAGCGTGGAAGGGGTGAAGGCTCACATTGAGGAGGTGCATCCTAATACACAATCATTCGGAGACCTTGAACGGCAAGGCATTCTAGATGCCTGGGATAAACAGGTGGCCGCCCGCGAGCACTTCATCACCCACCAGCTTCAATAGTGATGCAGAGCTCCTACGGGTAACAGGGAAATCCTACATTCAGTCTGGATTGGAAAATAAGAAATAATTCATTTTTTCTGAATAGTTTCTTCTGCCCGGTTAAAACTGAAGCTAAAGCCGAGGCACTTTGAGTGAACTGACAGATGACAGTCGAGATGAAACGCATTTCATTCATTCTGCTGCATTAACTGCCTTTATGAACCAGAGCTGAGCCAAGGAATGGCTGATTTATTTATTATTATTATAGGTATATGCTTTCGTTAAACTAAATATATACTATATTTATCATTTGTTCAGCTGAAACCTTACATATATGTGTGTAAAGATTCTGTTGTCTTACAAATTTTAAGTACTATCACATGCCCGTAGGCAGGGGGGTTCGGGTGGTCCTGCCAAAGGTCCAGAATAAAAAAAATAAAAAAATAATTCTGTTTTTTTTTTTTGTAATAAACAAATGTTCTTTTAAGTAATGACGGCCAATAATTCAAATCCGGACCTCGGTATTTTTCCGATGTGTAGGCCATGTAATAAATGTTGAGAAATAATTGCCTAAACTTTAATGCAGCAAAGATATTGCACAGCACCAAGATCTTCTCATTTGATTCTGAGCTGCCTGCGGTCTGTCACCGCTCGTCGACATCAAAATATTAAAGATGACCAATCAAAACAAAGTAGGCGAGCATTGTGTTCACTGAAGCTGCTGAGCGCGAATTCCTTTCCAGCGCGAGGTTTAAGTTAATGGGCATAAAGTGCGAGATAAGAAGTAGCTAAACTAAACATTTCATATTTGGCAGCTTTTTTAGGATTGAAATGTTAATACCGACAAAAATAATCAGGCAAACTAATAAACCTTTGTCTAATTTCGCCATTTTTTAATTTAAAATAGGCCTATATAATTTACGTGATTTAATGTAATAATTAGCAACTGTCAATGTGAGAGGACAAGAAACATTAACGAATCCATTTTCTTCATATGAATGTGTACATATTGTGAATGAATTAAAAATATATATATTTAACTAGCGTTCGTAGCCTTCAGTAAATTAACCTAGAAAGGGATTAATAAAAAAATATTCTGCTTTAGAAGAGGAAGAGACAGGGCAAGATAAGGAGAATGAGAGAAAAAGAAAGAGATGGATATGAGGAGAGAGCAGGAATTGACAAATAATCTACTGCCCACTGACAGCTATTTCTCATCAATTTTTTGGGCCTTCAAAAGTCTTAAAATGCACATGTAGATGAGATGTGAAAAATGAAAAAAATCAGAAAAATATAATTTTTTTCAAAAAAACTTTGAAAAAAAAAAAGAACCCCCCCTTTTACCAGGCTGCCTACGGGCCTGTATCAGTTTGTCACTTTTTTAGTGAGAATATTAAAATGTTGATTGAACCCTTTTCTTGCTGATGTGCTACTGTGCCTCATTAAATGCACTTTTAAATTCTGGTAATATTCAGAACCATGTAGGACCTGTAAATGAGGTTACAAAACAAGGACATTCTTACATGCACAAATAACTGGAATATCTGTACAGATTGTGCACTTTTAAAAAAAAATCTTTTCATGATAAATTGTTGCACTGCAAAATGTATATATTATTTTGACATCTTTATTTTATACTTAATTCATTTAACTTTTTTGACTTTCCATAATGTTTTTTCTGATCTTAATATTTTCTGTCTGAATAGGATATTGATTACTCTCCCTCATGACAGTTTATAAATGTACAATCAAATATAATTTATGTCGGACAAATATCTACTACGATTTGAAATCAGTCCCTTGTAATAAATTACTAGATAACCTGCTAAATTATCTGTGGTGTTAATGCTATACATAGACCACAGTTTTGAAAAAAGCACAAGGATGAGTTTGTTAGTCTTTACAATCTAAGCCAAGTAAAATTTGTAATAAATTCTGATTCCCTCTTCAGTCCACATCTGTTGTACCTAATAAATCCTTTTGCAACTTTTGTTTGCTTGTCTGTAATTTAAAATGCCCTAATTAGCTTAGCATGCCTTTATATGCACCTTTTTATGACTGAGATGTTGCAGTGATTTCTTAGAAGTTTGGCTAAAATATAGGTCTACTTCCTTAGAATAGAAAAAAATAAAATTGTTCTGAACACTAATACTTACCACCTTAAAATGAGCACTAAAAAAACATTTGTATTATATTAAAACAAA
Organism: Rhinogobio ventralis; assembly: GCA_039654625.1. Classification (NCBI taxonomy): domain Eukaryota; kingdom Metazoa; phylum Chordata; class Actinopteri; order Cypriniformes; family Gobionidae; genus Rhinogobio; species Rhinogobio ventralis. The sequence goes on from CM077193.1 coordinate 45,508,401, forward strand.
TTATATTTATTATAATTTATATATATTGCACACAAAATCAAATAATTGGACAAATGTATATTTTATTGCACTGCCAGATCAGTTTATGACATATTTACACTTACACATCATAAAGCAATTTTGCATAATGTAGACTGATCTTAAATAAAAAATAGTGTGGAACTAATAAAACATCAATCAGTATCTAGGAACTAATTTAAACCCTTCAGCATTTTAGATTCATGTAATACTACCATACTCTAGAAGATCTCAATTGAGGTCTTCATAAAATGCATGGCATTGTGAAACTGTTCTCACTGGTTCACTCCTTTTGAGCGTTGTGGTTCCTCTTCAATAATTTGATCTATTTCAACCTCCTGCTCGGGGGGTTGCTGAGCATCCGACGAGGTTTGCAGTTCTCTGGGTCCAGATTCCAAACGGAACACTGTGGGGATCTGGCCCAATATGGGGCAGGACTCCTGTAGACCAGAAATCCACTGAGACAGAGTGGCTTGGTCACCCTGACCGGACATACACATGGCGTAAACCACCCCCTCTTCCACTGCAGGATCAAATGAACAGAAATCATTGTATATAATTGGTGATATGCAAATCACTTCATTCAAGCCAAGTTGAAAATTCAATATGAGTCTCACCGTCGTCCACACAGAAACTCGTATCATCACCCATGTCTCTTTCCAGGTCGAGTTCCACTCGCTGAGGATAGAAGAGACTCTGCTCCGGACCAATCATCTCAGGGTCAAAGTCTTCCTCAATCTACAAGAAAATCAGATGCGAATACATAATCGAGAATGTAAATTAATTCTTAATTTTATTATGTATTGTTGTATTCTTTTAATTATTATGTATTAAAGAGGCCATATTATGCCCTTTTACAAAATCTTTGAGCTCAACTAGAATAGGTTTTCATGCTTGGATGTTCAAATAACATTATTTTTAACATTTTATGTTGTTGCGGCACCTCTCTTCCCTACGGAGCCCCGCACATGATGTGCAAGAAAGAAAAAAAAGTAAATTGTGCACACAATTTACTAATTCGTTCCCTCGATTTATAAATCATGCGCACAATTTACTATTTAGTTCCCTCGATTTGCTAAATCGTGCGGGCGATTTACTACTTCGTTTCCTCGACTTGCTAAACTGTCCACACGATTTACCAATTTGTTCCCTTGATTTATAAATCGTGCGCATGATTTATCAAATCGAGGGAACGAATTAGTAAATTGTGCGCACGATTTATAAATCGAGGGAACTAATTAATAAATCGTGTGCATGATTTAGCCTACTAGTTTTTTCCTGCATGTCATGTGCGGGGCTCCGTACTTCCCAGTCTGTCAGTAACACTCTGTTTAGTTCCGTCTCTATAAAGCCCCTCCTTCTGAAAAGCGCAATTAGCTCTGATTGGTTGGCTGGACCAATGTGTTGTGATTGGTCAACCGCTTTGAGTGAGTTCAACACACTACTAACGCAACTCAACCAGGCCTCGTACCCTTTACTTTGAGTATGCCTTGGGTGGGAATTAGGGGCCATTTAGACAACTTAGTTTTCAGCTAAACTTTTCAGCATTTTGGCCGTTCATTTACACAACAATGGCATTTTTGCTGCCTGTATATGCTTACTTTTTATACCGGGAATTTGTGAAAACAGTGACGTCATGCGTATTACATGTTCAGTCTATAGGTGCGTAGTGTTTCTTTAAAAAGTGACCACCAACTACTGGTCTGTCAGCGTTTTCAGTAATTTTCGCGGATCCGTAAGAACGGGGATCGTTTTGTTAATGTTCTTCGCCTGTATGTGAAAAAAAAAAAAAAAAAAAAAATCGAAGGACATTTTTTTCTGTGTAGGCATTTCAGGGAGTTCAGAAAGAGTGTACACTGATAGAGAATCACTCTCTTTGGAGTGACTTTGTGCTTTTCCAGCCAACATGTCCATGCAGGCCTCACATTTGTTTTATCTGGGTTATATGGACGTCATCTGGGCATGGGGTCAGAGTGGGCCCCAGCTTGGTTAAACTTGTGGGCCCCCAGTTAGGTTACCCATTATTGTTTATTTGAGGGTCCCATATGGGCTATATTAGGCTATAATTACTTTTTCTTTTCTTTTTTTTGGTTAAATTTTTTTTTTGTGTAATGGTTTATACCATTATGGGTAACTGCCAAAATTGTATAATTGATTACATTTTAAGTATTTAATTTGTTTTATATGATTATGTTATCATTTAATATATAATAATAATCCATGATCCTTGACTCATTTCTTTATATATATATATATATACACACACTCACCTAAAGGATTATTAGGAACACCTGTTCAATTTCTCATTAATGCAATTCTCTAATCAACCAATCACATGGCAGTTGCTTCAATGCATTTAGGGGTGTGGTCCTGGTCAAGACAATCTCCTGAACTCCAAACTGAATGTCAGAATGGGAAAGAAAGGTGATTTAAGCAATTTTGAGCGTGGCATGGTTGTTGGTGCCTGACGGGCCGGTCTGAGTATTTCACAATCTGCTCAGTTACTGGGATTTTCACACACAACCATTTCTAGAGTTTACAAAGAATGATGTGAAAAGGGAAAAACATCCATTATGCGGCAGTCCTGTGGGCGAAAATGCCTTGTTGATGCTAGAGGTCAGAGGAGAATGGGCCGACTGATTCAAGCTGATAGAAGAGCAACTTTGACTGAAATAACCACTCGTTACAACCGAGGTATGCAGCAAAGCATTTGTGAAGCCACAACACGCACAACCTTGAGGCGGATGGGCTACAACAGCAGAAGACCCCACCGGGTACCACTCATCTCCACTACAAATAGGAAAAAGAGGCTACAATTTGCACGAGCTCACCAAAATTGGACAGTTGAAGACTGGAAAAATGTTGCCTGGTCTGATGAGTCTCGATTTCTGTTGAGACATTCAGATGGTAGAGTCAGAATTTGGCGTAAACAGAATGAGAACATGGATCCATCATGCCTTGTTACCACTGTGCAGGCTGGTGGTGGTGGTGTAATGGTGTGGGGGATGTTTTCTTGGCACACTTTAGGCCCCTTAGTGCCAATTGGGCATCGTTTAAATGCCACGGCCTACCTGAGCATTGTTTCTGACCATGTCCATCCCTTTATGACCACCATGTACCCATCCTCTGATGGCTACTTCCAGCAGGATAATGCACCATGTCACAAAGCTCGAATCATTTCAAATTGGTTTCTTGAACATGACAATGAGTTCACTGTACTAAAATGGCCCCCACAGTCACCAGATCTCAACCCAATAGAGCATCTTTGGGATGTGGTGGAACAGGAGCTTCGTGCCCTGGATGTGCATCCCACAAATCTCCATCAACTGCAAGATGCTATCCTATCAATATGGGCCAACATTTCTAAAGAATGCTTTCAGCACCTTGTTGAATCAATGCCACGTAGAATTAAGGCAGTTCTGAAGGCGAAAGGGGGTCAAACACAGTATTAGTATGGTGTTCCTAATAATCCTTTAGGTGAGTGTATATATACACACAAAAAAAATGTGCTCAAAATGAAAGCACTTGCTTCACCTTCCCCATGAGCCAAGATGACTGGCACGTGTGCCTTCCAGTGAATCCTGCCTTCTCATTTGAAGAAAAAAACTCTTCACCAAGGTAAGATATGTATATTTAATTTTATATTAACCAAGTTTTACTGTTGCTTTTATATAATTGGATAATTTTGAAAGATTTTGGAATTCAGTAATGGCAGACTCAAGAATTAACAAACTTAACGAAGCCAGCCAAACTACCACAGTTAAACAGCTATGTAAAGAATGAAAATGATAATATTGGCAGTTAACTAGCAAGATTTGTATGTCTCTCTTATATGACACACTCTAAATTGAGTTCATGGATGGAGCTCTTCTAACAAGCTGATGAATCGGGTATGTTAAATAGGGGAGACATACAAAATGTGCAGAGTAGTGGGTCACCATTATTAAGAACCACTGCATTAGAATAAATGCTTTATGCTGTTAGTACATTTGACCAGCTGAATATTAGTAATTCTGTCTTTTCTATCTTTACCCTTCAGGTATGAAGCTGAGGAGTCTGTACAGGCCCAGGAATAAGAGTTTTTCATCCTGATGCATTCAAGAGGTTTTGGGCCCTACACCCATCATACACCATGCGCAATGCTATGGCAGGGCGACGCAAGTGTTTTTTTGCTAGTTTCAGCCTGACGCAGTTATCATTTTCACGTCCAGCGTGGCGCTGTTTAGTAGTTGTTTAACTAGCAAATGCACTCTAGCCCATCTGTTGATCTGAAAAACCGAGGTGTGTTCAGGTGCATTGTTGGCGCTTTGCTATTTTGAGGCAACTGAAAACGACTGCACCACTGACCAACAAAAACCTGATCTATAGTCAATAGTGCAGTATTTTTTGTGTTATTTTAAGGGCACGTCAGTAATATGCGCCTATAGGCGGGTGCACAACGCACGCTCTCTTGTTACACACACAGGAACGCGCAGCAGCACACAAACATTTTTAAATATTAAAAATAAAAGATTACTCTCTGGAGAAGCGTTCAGTTTTTCCGCTTGCAAATAGCGAATCCCCCATGGTGCAAGCGCCACTGGCTTTTAAAGGGAATGGGAGATGACACTCTGATTGGTTTATTGCACGTTACGCCCAAAACACACCCATGACTCATTAAGAGACTCAGTACAACCCTTTTGGACCATGCGCCTGGCATGTCGACCGTTTTTTCCGTTGTTAAACTAGCAAAAGTGGATTCGGACAAGCCCTGAGTGCACCTGCACCATGCGCTTCAGACCATGCGCTCAGATCGTTAAAATAGGGCCCAAAGTCAAAAAAAAAAAAAACATGATTTACATTTTCTGAGTTGAAGTCATTTCCTTTACAGTTGAAATGTTTTATGTAATTTAAAATATATAGAGCACCACATAAAATCAGCTGATTTTAGGAATGTTTGGTCAGGTACAGGTGGTTTGAAAGTAGGGGTGGGGGAAAAATTCGATTCTTAGATGCATCGCGATGCGGATGTGGACGTGGACGTTTCTGAATCGATTCACAAATGTCAAAAAATCGATTTTCTAAATGTTGATAATGTAATGTTGACGGAACGCAAAAGGCGCAACTCTGAAGCGCGGGGAAGTGCAGAACCCGGACCGTCTGTGGCGTGCACTTAACAGAGACGCCTGATAGCTGACCGGCACCCTCTGCATTAAAAGCTAGAGTATGGAAGCATTTCCATGAAGTTGAAGGGGGAAATGACCTGGACAAGAGCCACACTATATGCAAGTTGTGTCAAACTAAACTAAAATATTTTCGAAACACGACAAACATGAGAAACCATATTACACGTTTCTAATGCTCGATTGTACCGGTAGTTGCTGCCAACCAGAGGATCACAAACTATCGGAAATTTGATGGTCAAGGATTTGCCTCCGTATTCTCTGCAGATGTTAATTTAGTGTTCAGATGTTCATTTCATAAAAGCTTTTTTGATTGTGGTATACAGCAAAAATTTGTCTGTGCTCAGGATTTAGTTTGAAGTCATAAGTCTTAGACTATTATTTATTTGTGTATAAGAGCAGCTGTATGTTACTAGCTATTCAGAATATGCTGGAGTCCACAAGCACTTCCTGTTGGTTTTTTGCAATGTTGGGACATATTCTGGCAAATGTAACCTTCCTGTTGACATGTAAAATCACTTCGATTTGTTTTATTAATAAAATATATTGGAAGTAAATTCCTTATAGGTCATTACAAATACTTTGCTTTAAAAGTACCAAGTGAGAAAAAAGAAAATCTGTATAGAAAAAAAGATCGATAATCGCATCGCAGCCCTCTGAATCGTAATCGAATCGAACCGTGAGGTGCCTAGAGATTCCCACCCCTATTTGAAAGTCAAACTAGCACCTATGTGGGCCCTATAAGGTTTCTGTGTGTTGCCCAACTTGGTCCCATTATTAGCACCCATTTGGGACCCAAGTGAACATCTAAATGGGCCCCACTTAGAGCCCACTATGGACCCATAATGTGCCCCATGGGCTAACATACACTCACCTAAAGGATTATTAGGAACACCTGTTCAATTTCTCATTAATGCAATTATCTAATCAACCAATCACATGGCAGTTGCTTCAATGCATTTAGGGGTGTGGTCCTGGTCAAGACAACCTCCTGAACTCCAAACTGAATGTCAGAATGGGAAAGAAAGGTGATTTAAGCAATTTTGAGCGTGGCATGGTTGTTGGTGCCAGATGGGCCGGTCTGAGTATTTCACAATCTGCTCAGTTACTGGGATTTTCACGCACAACCATTTCTAGAGTTTACAAAGAATGGTGTGAAAAGGGAAAAACATCCAGTATGCGTCAGTCCTATGGGCGAAAATGCCTTGTTGATGCTAGAGGTCAGAGGAGAATGGGCCGACTGATTCAAGCTGATAGAAGAGCAACTTTGACTGAAATAACCACTCGTTACAACCGAGGTATGCAGCAAAGCATTTGTGAAGCCACAACACGCACAACCTTTAGGCGGATGGGCTACAACAGCAGAAGACCCCACCGGGTACCACTCATCTCCACTACAAATAGGAAAAAGAGGCTACAATTTGCACAAGCTCACCAAAATTGGACAGTTGAAGACTGGAAAAATGTTGCCTGGTCTGATGAGTCTCGATTTCTGTTGAGACATTCAGATGGTAGAGTCATAATTTGGCGTAAACAGAATGAGAACATGGATCCATCATGCCTTGTTACCGCTGTGCAGGCTGGTGGTGGTGGTGTAATGGTGTGGGGGATGTTTTCTTGGCACACTTTAGGCCCCTTAGTGCCAATTGGGCATCGTTTAAATGCCACGGCCTACCTGAGCATTGTTTCTGACTATGTCCATCCCTTTATGACCACCATGTACCCATCCTCTGACGGCTACTTCCAGCAGGATAATGCACCATGTCACAAAGCTCGAATCATTTCAAATTGGTTTCTTGAACATGACAATGAGTTCACTGTACTAAAATTGCCCCCACAGTCACCAGATCTCAACCCAATAGAGCATCTTTGGGATGTGGTGGAATGGGAGCTTCGTGCCCTGGATGTGCATCCCACAAATCTCCATCAACTGCAAGATGCTATCCTATCAATATGGGCCAACATTTCTAAAGAATGCTTTCAGCACCTTTTTGAATCAATGCCACGTAGAATTAAGGCAGTTCTGAAGGCGAAAGGGGGTCAAACACAGTATTAGTATGGTGTTCCTAATAATCCTTTAGGTGAGTGTATATGGGGACCATGTGGAGCCAATGGACAAATTTATCTGGGCCCCATGCAGGGCACAAGTGACAGCCCATCAAAACCCCACATGGAAATGTTGACTGTGTTGTAACTTTGCACAGCTTTTCATGCTCAATCGGCAACATTACACAGTAAAGAAAGTTAAAAATGTAAAAAAGCATAACAGGTCCTCTTTTTAGCAAATTCTTTAAATGCCATCATTAGCCCAATTATGGTACCTTTTCCTCAGGCGGTATAGGGTCTGCCCTAAGTAGGAAATAATGAACACAAGTCTTCCTGAGCCAGAGAGGAAATGGGCCTTCCACATACACAGGTCTGCAGGGATTGTGTTTGGCCAGAAGAGAGCGTTGGTCTGGACTTTGAATACCTGATAACAAGCAAGATAAAATGGGCTTGGTTTTGTGTGCTTATTTCACCAAACAGTATTCAAAAATCCCTTTTAATGACAATTTCCATTTAAAAATCTGATGTCCAGTTACACTTCATATTCCAAAATAAAATAGTTTCTTATAAAAGCATTACAAGTTACAAGTTTGACAGCATACATTTGTAAAGAACGCCAAAGCATGTAGTGTTAGTCGTGAGTTCTTATTATATTCTGAGGTACAGATGAGATACAGATGACATGCATTTAACCCAGATTATTCTCTAAATAAAGCTGAAGTTCAATTATCACTAATGGTAAGAGCTACATACCTATAATATGGGGATGTGTAACTTCTTCTCCTCTATCTGTGATATCTGTTGACGGATACTACAAAGAGTGAAATAAAGCACATTTATCAGGCTGAAAAGCCATTATTTACAGATACAGTAAAAATATACATTACCGTTAAAAAGTTTAGGGTCAGTAAGATTTTGTACATTAATACTTTTATTCAGCAAGCACACATTACATTGATCAAAAATTACAGTATAGGCATTTATGATGTTACTTTATCCTAATACAACGCATGTTTTCAACAGTGATTCAACTTCTGAACTTCTAAACATAAAAGATGATATTTTAAAGAAGGTAACCAAACAGTTGACAGCACCCATAGACTTCCATAGTAGGTAAAAAATACTATGGAAGTCAATGGGTGCCATCAACTGTTTGGTTGCCAAAATATCTTACAGGTTTAGAACAACTTAAGGTTGAGTAAATGATGACAGAATTGTATTTTGGGTGAACTATCCCTTTAACATTTACTAACAATGACAAATACTTCTAAAGTATTTATTAATCATAGTTAATGTTCATTTTAACATTTACTAATACATTATTAAAATCAAAAGTTGCATCACTTAATATTATTTAATGGACCTGGCCTGTGATAACATTAACTAACAATGCACACATGTATTTTTTATTAACTAACCTTAACTATGATTAATAAATGCTTTAGAAGAATTTTTCATTGTTAGTTCATGTCAACTAATGTAGTTAACTAATGATAACAAATGGAACCTTATTGTAAAGAACTGAAATTATCCTTAAGCTGCAAATCAGTGTATTAGAATGATTTCTGAAG